>SRPQ01000221.1:0-32042 GCA_018360075.1 Claviceps cyperi
AAAGAGAAACTGCAAATTCTTCTGCATGGTGTGTCTGTCCATCCACAGAGGTTACCCCGAGTTGCATCATCTCTTTCTTGACTTTCTCCAACGTTGCTAGCAAGTCCGAAACAAGGTTCTCGCTGAGTAAGAGTCTGCAACGGGCAGGCAATTGGCCAATGTATATGTGTTCCGCACGGGACATGGGCAAAAGGAGCAAATTATTATGACGCCCGCCAATGTCAGATGGTGTATGTAGTGACTCGCAATAACTACCATTTTCCCGACATTTCGGAGGGCACACAGGATCTCATCTCATTTCATCTCATCACTAAGATAAACCACACGGCGCCGGGCAGGCATTTCCCGCCGACAAGGTCTTTCCAATTGCAACGTCACGGCCACCAATGGCCGCCTGGCCTCGATGAAGTGTTATTTTCTTCTTTCGGATCCGTGGCTCGAGAGGGCCGAAGCGATGTCTTGCTTTCTGAGCCTGGCTTGGTGTCGGGGCTCGATAGTTTTCCTGGTGGGTGCGGCACATCTATCATCCATGATCCAATCTCCAAAATTCCACGAGAACATGCGTGTATGATGTAACTAGATAGGTATGTGCGTGTGTCTACGGACTGGATTGCTGTATGTTACATACATACATACTCCGTACTCGCTTGTCACTGTACGTACCGGGAATTTGAGACCCGGTACCCGGCGGCGAAACTATAGGTCACTTAGTCGTGCCTGCCGCGTTGGAACCGTGGTGGGCTGACTGTGTGTGAGTGCGGCTGTGTAAAAGATTCCTTTACATACTCGGTAGGTTTTTTGTTCCTCTGGGCAATGGGGGGACCTCGTCGTCAGACTCCGCTTGAACTAGCCAAGAAAACTCGGATGGGTCTGGAATGTTATGCGCTACGATCCGACGATCCGACGATGCGAGGCAAGGAAGGCAAAGGCAGGGCGAGAGGGAAGGGAATGGACGACGTAGAGGTGAGCGGGCGCAAGGGCATGTTCATGCTGATCAAGTATGTATAAAAGGGAGCGTCTCTGTGACGAGCAAGAACCGTTTTGTCGCAGCAATCGCACAATATCATCATCATCATCATCATCAATCATCTCTGCATCACCAAGTCAAAAAGTTGATCCAAACGATCGCCATGTATTTCACGCGTAGTGCTCTCGTTGCCGCTGCCGCTGCCGCGGTGCTGCCGCTGTGCTCCGCCGCCGCCGTCCTCCCAGGCCCAGGTACGTATCGCATTTTCCCGCCCCACATACAGAATGCACAGGCAAGGGCCATCTCGGCTACCCTGTTGTCATTCCAGCTCTGTATTGTCTGATTGTGTCCCCCTTGGGCCTTTCCGCCTCCCTGTGTCAAATCAGATACGCAGATACGAATAGGCACGCAGCTGATTCTCCCCCAAACAGCAGCACCAGAACGACCAGCTCAAACATCTCAAGTAAAAGCAGCCGCACCTACAGTCAATCCGGGCATCTGCCCCGCCATCTACGCTCCCGTGTGTGCTGGCGGGAAAACCTACCCCAACGCCTGCGTCGCGAACTACCACGGCGCCTCCGTCGAGCATTCCGGCCCGTGCAAGAAGCCCGAGCCCGAGAGTAGTTGCATCTGTACAGATCAATGGGATCCCGTGTGCGGTGACGGGAAGACATTTGGCAACTCCTGTATGGCGCTTTGCGCCAAGGCGCAGTCTATTACCAACGGAGAGTGTCCCAAATTGCTCGTGCCCATGTCGGCGTAGATGGGGAGGAGAGGTCTGTGGACTTGGCTTCCGGTGTCCTGTCTTTTCTTGGTGTCACAGTCAAGCACTCAAGTTGTTGTTGGTGGTTCTTGCGGGTTTATATAACTAGCTATGTACCTTATGTACCTACATATGGAGGTATGTAGGTATGTAGATATGTAGATATGTAGGTATGTAGGTATGTATGTATGGCAGGACCTAACGTTAGCCTGTACTTTGGCAAATTGTACACAGTGGTCGGTGACTTAACTCGCACATCAAGTGAATCCCAAACTCTACATAATAGACCCAATTCTCTCTCCATCCTCCCCGTTCTCAACCCTCAATCCTCCATCGTCTCTCGTCTAGCTCCATAATATCGGCTCAGTGCCAAGATCCAACCCATCTGATACCTCTCCCCAAATCCATAGCCGGCCGGCAACCTGTCACAGTCACGGCATCTCGGGCCGCTTGCGCCGTCGCACGGCAGGAATGGGCGCTGGCCGCCGCACGGGTGACGAGGATCATGAGGGTCGGGCAGTGGGAGTTTTGAAAGCAAAGAAATAGGCGTCTTTGCGCTCCGATTTACCTACAGTTTACTCGGAGGTCTCGGCGAAGATGTGTGATTTGACACGTTGCTGGCTGGTCGCCGTCCACAAGTCCAAACATGGAGTGTGCATTGCTGATGGTGTGTGATAAGGAAGCGAATATCAGAAGAAGGCGCAGCATGGCGCAGCTCTGGCCACTACATTTTGGCAGTGAGGCTTTGTATCAAAAGCCCGCCTTTTTACGGAGTACGTACCTTACAAAACAGGACGATTCGAGACTGATTGAAGCCAATTTGTATCTTTGCCTCATACCTTGGCCAGCTTGCTCATGATGTCGTGTATTGAATAGCTACAAAAAGCTATCAATATGTACATGCCGGCGCACATCAGCGCACATTGGGTACGTAGCATGCTGCATCATACACCCCTTCTGACAAGTCTTCCCAGACTGCGGTACACAAGCACTCAAGCACTGCAACATCGCTCGAGGCCTCTTCCCGAAGCAGCTCATGTTGCAAAGCTGGGCATAAAAGGTGACGCATTGGAAGTAATTGTCCCCTGGACAGCTGTTGCTGCGGCCCACGAGGTCAGGAGGCCCTTCGATCGTGTCGGGAGTGGGAACCGATTGGGAGACGACAACCAGCACCGAGAGCACCGAGATCCAAAACATCATGGGTTGGCTCATCATCAGTTTTGGGTGGTATTGGATGTGAATGGGGCCAGGGGGAGGCAGCATCCCCACGTACACATTGAACGGGCGGCATGATGCTGCGAATGTAGTCATCAATGCCTGTGTTTTTCGGATTCACGGAAAGAATGTAGCTGTAAGAGTACAGTACACAATCACTGCCCTCAATGGGAAAAGAGAAAAAAAAAAAAAGCTGATTCCGGTGCCGATTCAAGGCCACCATTGCGCTTTAATAAATGAAGTCAGTAGACCAGCATATTTCTGGTGCGACGTGAAAAGAAGAAACGAAGTGAAAAGTCGACCACTTTGTAAACGTAGGCTGTATCACGGAGGATCGATCTCCAACACTGTGTAAGCAAAGCTCTCTGCTCTCATGAGTCTTACTCTCATTAGCCTGGCGAGGCCACGTAAGTGACGACACACGTCCGGTTCAGCAAAGTGTAAGACGCAACAAAGTGAAAGACTCGACCCAAGGCGTGAGATTGAACGAGGCAAGCTTTCATTGAGGTGTAGATCCAGAGGATGGTAGTCGAATGCCGCATTCGCGTTGTAGTGCGGCTGGCTGCCCAGTGCCAACATGACAGTGCCTATCGACATGATGAGGTTCACGACATGAACAAAGGAAGGAATCGTCTTGCACACTTCGGTGAGACGCCTTACTTCATCAGGTTCGCATTAACTAGAGTGTGTAGATACAAAGACGACGACAAATGATGAAAGGGCGATGATCCGGACGGCGGAAACCATGGTGAGACGGCCTCACGAGTCCGGTCGACCTCCCTCTCTCTTGGTTGTCATCAGATCACGTGCATCAATTCGTACGACTCCCCAAAGATGGGATGATGCAAAAAGACGGCCGGCTTCCGTGAGCAGAGAATCACGGCATCGCCACAGCGGGCGTTGGAGTAGAGTATGTAAGTCCCTGCTACTCACCCACGAATTGCGTGGTGGACTGGTGGTGCCACGAGCGGAGGCGATCCGAGCAGACTGTTGAAGACACGAACGTTCTGCCCTTGCGCTCTTTTTTATGTAAAGGACGGGGCACCGAGTCGCCCACAGTTGGGATGGCGCGCAAATTCTCTTCATGCTTGAGTCGTAACGCAGCAGAGAAAGGTTGCATTTACATGTGGGGGTGGCTGTCACTGCCAACTGGTCGGTATTTGTGCAGATGGACTAGCTTTGGCCAATGGCGCAACGGCCAATGCTTAATAGTAAACGGGATTAGTTATATGTACATGGTCATCGGCACGGGAAGGGATTTCGCAGCATTGTGATTTGTACCGTTACAGAGTAGTTAGTGAAGTCTTACTTCGTAGATTATGTAGTCCCTAGATATGTACGGTATTTATAAACCCCTCCGGAGGGGAGGCAGGGAGCTCGTCGACCTCCCATGGGCCATTTCAGCCTGACAATCTGAACTTCCCCGACAGCATTGCAAGAATAGTCTGAGTCTGGGTCGCGAGTTCTCTCGTTCTCTCGTTTATTTCCTTGATTCCTTGATTCCGTGATTTCCGTGATTTCCGTGATTTCCGTGGGAGGTGAGCCTGTAAGGAGGATCCCCCCATGACGGGCCCTGAGTAATTATGTGTGTACATACATGGCTAAATGCGCCGGCTGCGCAAGTCTGCGTTCCGTGAAAGAGATTTGAAGACTCCTGCTCGGTTTCTGTCCCTGTAGCACATACATAATTGTGCCTTGTTAGAACATACGGAGTACTCCATAGAAAAAATAATAAAACGTCTCGCGCGGTATGGACCAGCGTTGTCTATAATCAGGAGAGCATTATCGCGCCGTGGGATTGCTTGGTTTCTTTCTTGGTACATACTTGAAACGTTGAAAGCCCAGCCTTTCCCGTCCACCCGGCCCGGAAATGGCTTTTCGAGTCTTCAATTTACTTGCATGTCTCGCAGTTCTCACTTGCGCTCTTGATTGCGCGCTCACTTGCGTTTCAGCACGTTGACAACAAACTAGAGGAACCGAAACGGAGGAGAGGGAATACCAACGCATAATGGCGCTTCATCATCATCAGCAGCAGCATCATCATCCCAAGGTGCTGCCTGCTCCTGAAGGCGCCACGAACCTGGCGATTGCCAGCCTTATTGTATACGCGGCATTATTTCCGCCGGCATGCTTTATAGCGTGGAAGCACGGCAGGATTGGCTTCCTCTGCTGGCCCGTCTTCACGATATCGTTTGTTTTGCGCTTCATCACCACAGGTTGGAGAATATTACATCGAGACGATGCAAGGCTTTCTATCGCGGCGGCTCGGATTGCCAGCGGGTGGATCGTCAGCTGTTATATGCTCAGCATCTTGGGCATCATCTACGAAGCGTGAGGATCCGATCTTCCTCCCTCTCCCCTTCTCTGTTTCCCAAGCGAGGCTTCTTTTTTTCTTTTTCGGGGCTGACGTGGAAGTATGAATTTATGCAGTGGTGTTGTCTTGCCGCAGATTGCTAGCCCGCGGATGAAGAGGGCGATTCTTGCGTCCTTCTACGCTGTCATGAGCATAGGCATTGGATTAAGAGTTTATGGAGGGAGGCAACTACCACGCGCGCCTCAAGACATCTTATCTCCGGCAGCGGATCAGCTTGGATGTTGCCTCTTTCTGATTGCTATCGTGGCAATGGCAGTTTGGATTACCTGGACGGGTCGACGAATGCTCGTGTACAGAGATCATGAGCAGTTTCACAACGCGAAAAATATGCTGCTTGCTGCGGGGGTATGCATATCCTTTGCGGGATACAGGCTCATATACGCGACGGTGTATTCATTTACACAACTTCCGAGCCTCAATCCGCATACCGGCGCCACTTCGAACCGGATCGTTCTCGTATTCCTTTTGGAACTGTCTGTGACCGTGGCGTTGTGCGCGGGTGGGTGGTGCTCCAGAGGCGTCCAGGATGAGCCCAAGACATGCGAATCGGCAGAGCCCTCGGACGAGGCAAAAGAGACGAATGTTTGAGGATACTACAGCCGGGTGCCGAGTGTCGCGACTGCTGCTGGCCAGTGGCAACTCATCATTCAAAGCAGCTTTTTTTGCTGTTCAGTATACACATCCGTGTTGCCTTAGACCTGGCTAATGCGCTTCAGTACACCACCACATACAATCGTGGTGGGCAATACTGCCGTGGGTATGCAGTGTTCGTTCACACCTGATGCGGAGGTGGAATTCGGGACCAGAGGACAGAGGAAGCTTCGCGTCCACGATTCTCTCGCCATCAGAGGAATTGAGCGGACCGGATCATCTACGTCATCTTCCCAACAGAGGGATATGAATACCAGCATCTGAGCAAGCAAAGACGCTTGTTGTGAACGCAACGCGGGTAATCTCCAGGCGAGCCATTTCTACCTTCCACGCGTGGCTCTAACGCCAGCCAGCCGATCGCTCAACCTAACGCGACAACTCCACATTCCCGAACAACTTGTAGCATCTCTATTCTCTGGGCCGCGGAAAGAATGAATGTTGACGCCAACACCGTTCCCAGTCGAAAATCGTCTCGCTCTAGAGAGCTATAGATGTGAGACATCCAGCATCGGGTTTGCCTGGGAGAAGCGGCGGGTTGTATGCTGGGCTAGGATGTTCATGGAGATTTGAGCGAATTCGAGGAGATGGACCCATGGCACAGGTTATGGAGCGGATTGGGAAAGGAAGCAAGTTTGTCTCTATGCATATGAATTATGAACTTGTCCATGCTGGCTCTTGTCGTTGTTGTTGCCGACTTATCCATTGTCCAAATTGTCCATTGTGCAAAAGGTGTCGACCTTGTCAAGCTGCCCGGCCTGGCCTTCGATTGTGGCGGCGATGCATTTCGACAGTTCTGCTCCTGCCCTGTCCCCGACCCCCGTCTTCTCTTGACCATGTTCTGCGCGAGCTGTTCTCCGCTCTGGCCAGACCATAATTTCCAGTAGGGCTGCATGGTCCAATGAGCCAAAGAGCTACCGCTCTTATTATATATTGTGCCTCCTCTCGGTCATCTAGACCGCGACACCCGGAAGAGGGACTGCTGAAGAAGGGGAAGGGGCCCTCCATAGGGAATTGCAGTACTGGCGTTCCTTTCTCGCCTCCCCCGTTTCTTCTCTCAACTTGATGATTGCTTTGGTGATATATTGGCTGCATCTTGTTAGCATTTCGGCAGCGTCTGTGGCGGAAATGGCACGACTGAAGCAGTCGTGTGTGTCATCTAGGTAACCGTTCTGACGATTCAGAGAACAAGGAGAAAGCACTGAAGGCGTGTCTTGGCGGGTGGAGCGCTCCTGCCTCGACTGCCGAGTGAGCAGGATCCGCACATTAGCCAATGGCAAATTGCTGACTGTGAGAATAGACGGCATTCCCCCATGCCGTCTATTCTCACCCCGTCCGTCTATTCTCCCGTCTATTCTTCCGTGTTTTCCTCCTGGGAAGTTGGGCTCCCTCCAAAGATCCAATCATCCCCTATAAAGAAAACCAGGCGTTGCTTCCAATCCCCGCAGGCCTGATCGTCAAATTGTGCACAGTCGTTCCCCTCATTTCCCCAACTCGCACACTCGCTCAAGCCGCTCGATCAAACGAAATATCGACAACCTCAGAGAAGCCAACCGGTCCAGCAGCGTTTCGGAATCGCCATGTACGCAGGGCCTATCTTGGGCGCAGCCCTTGCCCTCTGCGGCACTGTCTTGGCCGTCCCGACCCATGATGGCCTCGCGCCTCGTGATGGCGACAACGACAATGACCTCGGGAACGCGCCTTGGGTCGTCGTCAATGACGAGGGCGTGCCGGCCGCCGTCCTGACGCCTACAATGACGACCGTCAGCGGTACACCGTCCCCCGTGAATGCCGCTGCTCACGACTTAACCGCGTCCGTCTACACCATCACCAACTACGGCCACGTATATGTCACCACCCAGGCGCCTCCTAACCCGACTCCAACCAATGCCAAGACCTACGAGGGTTCCTTTTCGCGATGCTACAATAAGAAGGGCCAATATGCGCCTTTTTGCCGTCCCACACATAACTCGAGCATCTATGTCGACTACACGTACTATGGTGTGTTTTCTTCTCTTGACCCCTGGCTATTGCTTTGCCTGACAACGAAAACATTTCGACCTCCTCCCCCCTTTTACATCTTTTGAACGCTCACACCAGTGATGCCACAGTTACATGGGACCCCGACTGGTTCAACCAGACGGAGCAATTCTCCAAGACGGGCTTCGTCTCTCTTCGCATCAACTACTTCAATGGGACAACGGGCGAGCAGTCGGACCGCGACATCTTTGACCAAGCCTACCCTGCTTCATACGGTTTTCTCCCATTCAAAGTGGAGAGCCGCTACCTAAAGGGCCAGCGATCCAACAATGTCACTCTGCAGTTGGTTGGACACGAGATCCAAAACACCACGGCACCCACCAACAAGACTGTCGAGCTCCCCGTTGTGATTACAACAGCGCCCTTGGATCCCACGCCGCCTACGCCTGTTCCCGAGGGCCAGACTCTCCTCATTGCCCTCCCCGTCACATTTGGCGTCATTGTGCTGCTCCTCGTCGGAGTCTCTCTCTGGAATCGCCAGGCGCGCCGCATTGAGCTCGGCAACGTCATGGGGCGCTCGCGCAGGGGCTACACTGGCCGTCGCACGCGCGACCTGTTCCGCCGGCAAAACAAGGGTATCCAGCTGGATCCTGC
This sequence comes from Claviceps cyperi, assembly GCA_018360075.1. NCBI lineage: Eukaryota > Fungi > Ascomycota > Sordariomycetes > Hypocreales > Clavicipitaceae > Claviceps > Claviceps cyperi. The sequence goes on from SRPQ01000221.1 coordinate 8,602, forward strand.
TCCCTTGTCCCCGCCCATCGACTACCGTGACATGCCCGACCAACCTAGACGGGACAGTGACGCCCTCGGCAGCTTGACGAGCAGTCCTGTGCGCGCCGACTTTGAGCAACAAGGCACGACTGGTGGGCCCAATACCTTCCGTGAGGAAATGACTCGCCAGGAGAGGGAGCGACGACCAGGCCACTAATGCTACTGTGGTCAGTATGGTCAGTGATGCCATCCCATCTAGACGCCGCCAAGTTGGACACGAGAGAAGACACGAAAGAAACGCACGCATGATTTGTCACACATAGAATTAGGCACGTAATGTAATCACACATGTCAAGGTAAAATGCACATCACGAGGAGCTGTTTGGAGTGGAGTGTACATTAGTGTTGGATAACATAAGAATATAATACATACATAAGGTATGACTTGCACGATGGTCCATCCTGTAGCAAATATGTGTACAGAGCATCCATCACCTTTGCCTGGATCGACGACCATTGGAAAACACAACACCCACGTGATCTCTTTGCGACGCGTTCTATGAGTTTGTGTAGTGTACAACTACTCCATAGCACGCAGGGCTCTCAAATGCACCAAACCACTACGGCTCTGAAAATCAGTCGTCTGGGTGTATGTGACCCGCATAATGCATTACACCACGTCCGTATTGGGTATCAATTCAAGAAAGGGGATGATGAAGGGTTTGAGTGTATGACTTCTCATTGTCTGCCTTGGAGTCCCATCCGACAGTTCGCGTCGAAAGCGTTCGATGATGCGCTGCTTGTGGGGGGCGTGGGCTGAGCGTAGATAACTTTACCCGGTAGGTACCTGGTAAATGCGATGTCCTTTACTCTGTATCGCCAGAGACATACATACTACCCACTTCTCACTACTACGGTCCGTCTCTTCTTTTTCGTCGTCACTCGTCAACCACCTCATTCTGGTCCTCTCCCTCAACCCCCGACAACGACGACAACGACGACGATCCATCCCAAAACGCCGCACACAAATCCAACCGTTCCCCCTCCCCAAGAGGCCTCAAAAACTCGGCCGGAATCGCCGTATCAAGCTGACAACTCCCCCGACACGGCTCATACCCATCAGGCGTCCACCCCGCACCCGCATAATTCTTCGCCTCTGCAAGGGTATACCCACAACTAAACCCCTCATGGTACGCATCCGGCAATATCACAACCGTCTCCCCGGGCCTCTGATCCACGATACGGCACGGAATCCCCATCTTCTGGAGCTTATCCGGGAAGAAAAACTCAGCGCGGTGCCGCATAAACTGTGAGCAAGCACCGTCAGCGCGACCGAGGATCTTTTCGGCGAGATCCATCGCAGAGGGCGGGATGATGATCCAGATCTTGCGGCCTTGGTAGAGGTGGTTCAGGGAGGTGAGGCGGAAATCTTCGGTGTGGATTTGAAAGCTTGCGCCGAAGCGAGGGCCTGATTCGTAGACGTAGGGGGTGTGAATGCCGGGGATGATGGCTTTGGTGTGGTCGAGGAGATCACCTTTGAGGGGATGGATGGGACTTTGTTGGGGGACGCCGGCGAGGTGGCGTTGGGTGGTTGTCCAAGCGGGAACGTCGACGCGGTAGCGGACGGAGGGAAGTTGGTATTTTTGGTTCTTGCGGAAGAGGTGTTTGAGCTGTTTGAGCGCTGCGTCGGGAGATTCGAGGGTGTCGTTGGAGGAGTCTTGAGGTGTGTGGCGAAAGGCGTCTGCAGCTGGGTCCGAGGCGAAGCTGCATTGCGATGGCAAGGTGCTCACTTGCCAGAATGTTGTTCGGCGCTGCAAGCGCACCTTGTATGCATTGGCGGGAAGTTTTCGCGCAGATTTCTGTGGGAGAGCCTCGTGTAGGCCGGGAGGGAGGACGACTTTGAAGCAGCCGTCGCGATGGGCGTCGAGGCGGGTAGCTTGGGCCAGAATAGCGGGAAAGTCCTGCCATTGCTCGAGCGTGGGCCGGAGACGCAGAATGCGATGCCCGTCGACGCCATGGTAATCGTACTGGATGTCATTGAGATTGGGAGTCTGGTCCCGAACAGTCGATACGATGGCGGGCGGTGCTCTGAAGGCGGATGCATCTGCAGCGACGACGTATGGTGTTTTGTTTACTGCATCGGGAGAAAATGCAGCGCACGCGGGCCGAAGCGCGTCCGGCTGCACGTGCCGCAGCAGTGTCTCAGCGGCAAATGGGCCGTCGACTGCCATTGAACCCCAAAGTTGACACCAGGTTATGACTGTCAGTCTTTCAAGTTGTATGCGATGCGACGCTGGAGGATGTTTTGGGGATCCAGTTATAGCACCAGAGGCTTGCCACACTGATTTCTAGGAATTTGCTTCGTATTTACGTCGTTTTCGATCAACGCTGCTGCTGCGCAACCCTGTGCTGCTTCAGACCGACCCGGTGGTCGCTCAAGAGGCGGCGGGGCGGCGTGGCGGCGGCGGCGAGGCAAAACCGCCCGCTTTTGGTTCGAGAAGTAGATGGCAAGAACACATCCGAGGATCCTCGGTGTGGCAAATGGAAGTAGAAGAAATGAGAGCCCGATTGAAGAGAGACGAGATTATAAGATGGAAGAAGAGAAGAACAGACAGAGTTTGCATCTTGTTTCGGGATGCTCAAAAGATGGCTTGCGGCTGGCCAACTGCCCGAAGGTTAATATAGTACTTAATTTCCTTCTTTGCGGGCCGGATTCGGCCATCCTGTCGCCTGACATGGATTGGCTAGATTGAAGAAGTAGAAGAACAAAAGGTAAACGAGAAGGATGAACAAGACCAATAAAAGGCCAAAGTTACCAAGACGCCTGTAGGGAGACAGGCAGTTGACCGAAGATCAGAACTGACTAACTATCTAACTTGAAAGAAGATGAAAGAAGACCAAAAGAAGACGAGAGTCCACAAAAGTCCGATGGTGACGAGAAGATGAACAGAACAATGAAGAGACTAGGTAGTAGAGACCGTCCTTGAAGTCGTCCTTGAAGTCGTCCTTGAAGAAGAAACCGGGACTTCACACAACACAGCATGTCAATAGCAAGATACTTGCCCCGGAACACGCACAAAGACTAACAAGAACAGTAATCACTAAAACAAAGACCGACAAACCAAGAAACAGTCCGCGGCTATAACTAACCGCGCCAACATCTCACTCCATCTCGCCTCCCTCACTGCCCTCCCGTCCCGTCGCTTCTTTGCAATCTTTACTCACCCCGCTGGCACACCCGCCCGCCGACCGGCCATTCCGCTCGTTCATTACTACAACTACATACATACATCCTTTATCTTTGCAATGCCTCCCTCACGAGTCACCACTATCTGCCACGCCCCATCATCCGTCCGATCCGCCGCCATCACATCCCCAGCCTCGTGCTTGACGGAATCACGTCCCGTCATCCCCGTCATCCCCGTCATCCCCGTCATGACCAAGTCTGAGCGGCGCCACTCCACCCCCACGTCGGCCCTGCATCGGCATCTCCGAAGCGCGCGGCCCGCTCCCTTCCCCCGGTACCCCTACATATGTACCTGCATGAACCTGCGGAACTTGGAAGCAATGCAGAAGTGATCGGCAGAGCCGTATCTCGTTGCATGAGCATCGCACCACCCGCCACGCAGCGATGCACACACGCAGGATGCAGAACGCGGTGCGAGAGCATACCATGCCGTACATAGCATGTCGTGTGTTTGGTTTGGTTCATGTATTTGCCAGCCAAACAGCCAATGTAGTTGTAACCGGCCACTTTCCTGCCCCCCAGACAAGTAATACTACTAATTACACAAAAAACACTAGACAAGTTAATCATAAACGTTACAACTTACCACCCGTGTCTCGGGCTGGTTATTCTGTATCCTGTGCCTACGCACCCTGTGTCTTTGTCCTGCGCCCTTGTTCCCTCATGGCCAACGACAACGAACTCAACTCCCTTTGCAAAACGTGTCTTCCCACGCGTGAACATGCATGCCTTGCTGCCCGTCCCATTGGTCGCCTAATGATTGCTCGCCGCCTCTCTCTTTGCCAAGTCCAGCCAACGGAAATCTATGATGCAGTAAAAGAAGACGCTCAATATGTGCCACCAGTCTCGTCATAATGATAACAAGAAAGAGAAGAAGGAAGAAAAGAAAGAGAGAAGAACAAGATAGAAGAAAGAATCGCACACAATGTGATGCTTGCCGTGGGTCAAACTTCCCCGTGCCACACTCCGCTTGCGCCGGTTCTCTTTTCGTTTGATTAAACTGCCAGGCGAAAATGCTCTTCTTCATCTTCTCGTGAGAGGCCCATGACAAACCAAATACAAATCATATCGGCGCTGCTGGCTGCAGTGAGCGCGCCCGCTTCTGGTCAAGTTGCTTGGCTTCACGCCGGAGAACGCAACCTGGGCTGGTCGCTGCTCCATACGCGCCATGAATTGCAGCTGTGCTCGCCGGGCCCCTTCAACAAGGCGGTCGCGGAGGCCAGGGCCCTACCAAGCTGACCGCAGCTTGACTTTTGCCCATTAATGGCCTTCATGTCTAGTATTTCGTTCATTACCTATTTCGCGTTTGAAGGCATCTCGTCAAGGTGTTCATCCCGGCCGACAAGAGAGTCGGACTGTCATCGAAGCGTGTCCTAGCTAGTCGCCGTCATCTTGACGGAATCAAAGGCCGCCACCATATGTACCGTAAGGCTGCACCTTGAGATCATCTGGCCGACTGTTTCGATACCCGTTAGGTCCCCTGTCATAGCCACCGTAACTCCCACCGTTGGTCATGCCATTCATGCCATCCATGACGCCCCCGTGATACACATCCACAGATTCTCTGGGTGAGTTGATCGGACTGTACGCCGAGGACTCCGCACTGTTGCGGGTACGTGCCCCTCTGAGCCCCTGAAAAGGCGGTGGCGGAGGAAGACTACCCCGGACGGAGTCCCGTGCATTGCTCCGAGGAGAGAAGAAACTAGGAGAGTCCAAAGGCGTCACTGCGTCATCATCGTCTTGCTCAAGTTTACCCGGTGGTGTAGGCCGAACCTTGACAACACGGACAAGATCGATAATCGACGCCGACAAATTGGACGCAGCAGCGTCTAGCAGAGATATGGGAGACAGGCCAGCCCCCGCTGCAAAGTTCTTGGACGCAGTGATGAATCCATTGGCCGTGGACGAAACCCTTGCTTTCAGCTTTCCCTGCTGCTGAACAAGCTTGTTATCATCTGACCGAGTAGACGCATCCAACTCTCTCGTAATGCGACGGACACTGACGACTACTCGCTTCATCGACTCAATCACCTTCTCGGGTGCCTCTCGCCGAGCCGTCTGTAAAAGCTCGTCGATGGACAGTTGAAACTTGGTCACGTTGACATCCTTGATTACGCCATTGCTGTCCAAAAAGTCCTTTTCGCGCACACACTGGGCCGCATCGTGGTCCAACGATATGCCTTGCATGGAGGCCCGCAGTCCACTCTGCAATGTCTTGGCCCGAGCATATCTGTTCCTCCAGGTGCGGCATTCGCCTTCTAGCGTTTCAATTGTGTCTTCCAACTCTTTCTGCTTCAGCTGTATCGCGTTACTTCGTTGTGTAAGAAGTCTCATCTCATCAAGATCCTCCTGCGCCTTTCGACGGACCTCCTCCGTCACTCGGTTCTGCTCTGACAAAGACTGCCGCAACTCGTCGTTCTCTTGTTGAATAGCAGCGTCTGATCTCGTGGCCGCCTGTATTTCTTGGTCTGCTCGCAGGCGTTCGAGCTCTTGCTTCATGGATGCGTTCAGTGCTTGCGCCTCAGCCAGCTTGTTCTCCAGACTTGAGCGAACGTCGGACCAATTACTCTTCTCCAAGTTGGTTTCTGTAGCCGTATTACGTTCGGCTTCTAGTGCGCTACTCAGCGCATCATCTTTCCTCTTCATTTCGCCTTCCATGTTCGACAGCTTGTCCTGCAATTCCTTGATCCGTGCTTGGTAGGTTTCCAGCATTCGTTTATCGGCCTACGTCCGAACGTCAGCTCTATTTTGAATCATCCGCGCGCGCGGCGCGCAAAGAGAGGCACCTCTCCCACGTAGAGCCATGACTTCATTTCTTACTCTTACCTCGGAAGCCACACCATTGTTGTCATCATCCTCTTCAAGCATAGTACTCTTGTTTGGCACAATAGTATTGTGTTGATTTAGCTGCTTGGGCATCGGCCGCCCATATTCTCCACTCGGTAGGCCTGGAGAAGGAGGGATTCCATACATGTCCGGTGGTGGCGGGCCTCCACGTATTGAGCTGGTCTCTGAGGGTCGTCGCATACGGCTTGGACCTCGGGGCGGATACATGCCGTTGGGAGGAGTTCCATTGCGGCCAATGGGTCCGTTCCGCATAGACATAGCACTACCTGTTCGGGGGATATCGCGGGCGACAAAATTCGGAAACCGTCTCTCCAATTCGTGATAGACATCGGTGGCAAGGTCTCGGAATCGTGGTGGCCCGAGGGAGGAAAGCCTCTGTCGTGCTTGGTTTCGCTTTTGGTGGAAAGTCTTTTCGGGTAAGAGGAACTGCGGCAGGCTGTTGGCGGTATTGGGAGGCGCCCTCGCCATGGTCTGCCGGCGAAGCAACTCATCGAAAACATCGGTACTGAGCTCGAAGAATTGGACCGAGGAGAGTCGCAGAAGCTTGTCGCGTGCCTTATTTGGTTGCTGCCTCGCATCGTTGCCTCTAGCATGAAGGAAGGCCTTAAGAGCAATGTAGTGTTCAATCAGGACCGGCTCGTCCAACTCGCGACTGCTGTTGCGAGCGCTATCGCTGGAAAATAGATTGGTGCCGGTGCTCGATCGACCGATAGAAGGCGGAGGCGAAGGGCCACCGTTGCTCCGCGGTCCGGAAGAAAAGCCGTTGACGCTCATGGCGCCGTTGAGGCCTGCCGAGAGAGGGGGAGATGCGAGGTTGCCACGAATGGGTGGAAGATTATACGGACCGTCGCCGCGAGATGGGGACTTGGTTAATGACCAATCGCTTCCACCTAGAGAGATGGGGGACAACGGCACATTGCGGCCAGCGGCGCTCATGATCGAGAAGAGGTCTGTGAGGAAGGCAGATGCGCGAGGCAAGATCCCACGGCGCGATGGCGAAAGTGTCTTACACCAGGCGAGAATGCAGCAAAGCACCACGACCGGCCCAGGCAAGACTCGACTTGTGGTAAGCGGGTCTCGACATGAACACTCGCTCACTTGCCCCTGGCAGCTCGGAGACTGGGCAGCTGGCGTGCCTACCTGGTACCAGAGACTATGTAATGAGATGCTCCAGGCAGACAGGGGGGGGGCAACGACGTGGGGAAGACTCGGCTGCCGCAGAGAAGACGCGGTAGCAGAACGTCGTGTGAGTCGTACCTATGTAGTGTGTCGTGTATCTATGAGTTCAGGCCGGCGTACCCAGTGGTCGATGAAGAGCGATGATGGGGGATGAAGACGACACTAAACCCTGGTGGCGGACGCAAGCGACGATAATGAATGATGCATGATGAGGGGGGACGCCCCAAGGACCCGGCGCACCACTCGAGAGGCGCGAAAAAAAAGAAGCGGTCGCCGCTTGTGGAAGCACTTGCAAGTTGTACCCCCGGTGCCTTCATGCTCGAGATTTGGTGAAGCATCAAGGCAGGAACCCAAGGCGAACTTGATGGCTCTTGCCAAACTGGGTTGCCAAGCTGCAACTTGCCAAGAGCTAGAACAGAGCCGACGCCGGACGGACAGAAAGGCAGGAAGTTCTGACCGTCACCGAAGTGCGGGAAGCAAGGACCGTAACGTATGTCGTTTGTATGTACTGCAAATATGGAGTTCTACGGAGTAATTTCCTGCGGAACCGAGCCCGCTGGCTCGAACTTACACTTATTGCTCCCTTTCTGTGCCGGCTGTATATACCGATGCTGCTGCATCAGATTCCTTTAAGAGGCGTCCTTCTCATGGCAGATTCTTTTGCCAATCCGTAACGTCAAGCGCCCTCCCCCATGTTTCAATATGGCGCTGCCAGCCAACTTCCAAGTCCCCAGGACAGCCCAAGGCTGCGCAACACAACAAGTCAACGACACCCCGATGCCACGCCATGCACTGAAAATGGGCGTTGGTTCAGGAAAAAGTGCAATCGAATACCACTCCTGCTGGCCGCCATTTCCCCTCCCTAGCAACCCCCTTAGCCCTGTGGCCGGCCGGAAATGAGGCTACGCGATGCCCTGCTGGCTTCAGCGAGCGTCAAATGGCAATTTCATGCTCGTCCCCGTTCATGCACAAGCGAGCCGCGTCCAAATCTTGTGCGCTTTTTTTTGCCCGGGCCCGGACAGATAGACGGCTCGGCGTGGCGTAAGAAGGTTACGCGCCAGGCATGACCAACGAACAGCTGTGACCTAGGTCGTATCGAGAGCAAAGACATTGATGGCACAGCCGAGAAGGCCTTGCTCAATGCTATTCAAATGAGAGAACCGGGCAACAGATGACGCTCGGTGTTGTACAAGATGCCCGACATTGGCAGTTATTCCGTAGGTACCTGAGCAGCGCGCCTTTGCAGCCGCAGCATCATCGTGGCTGTCCATTGAACTGTTGATTGGGCTATGTGCATATGTATGTACATTGTACATACGTACTGGCCTCGGCGGGACCTGGACGATCTTGTTACCTACAGGCAAGGTTCGGCGGTTGAGCTTGTCCATACCCTCCCCTTCCCTTCTCTGGTGACCCGCCGTTTTGAATCCACCGTGAAGGAGAAGTCTCCGTAGGTAACGAGGGCCCAAAGTCTTTTTATTTATGTATTAGGCGCAAGTTGAAGCAACAACGAGAAGGCGACGGCTATGTATCATACGGAGTACAGAGTACATAGTTAAATGTACTTCCATCAAGGTTGTCGGAACCGCACGCATTGTCAATTTTTTGCAGGACTCAGGAGGATAGTTATGCTTTTCTACTTTGTATATATCCAGTCGAGTCCGCTGAATGACCTGTGCGCATATGTACATATGACATGACTATGGAGACAAGTAGCTAGGCGAATCGGCATAATTCACATATTATGTCGATCGGCTTTGGCTGGACTCTTGATTGGGGCCTTACTTATATCGCCTGGCCTACAGATGATTGCAATGAGACACAGTGCAGGGTTGGGACGCGATTTCTTTTTTTTTTTGTGATGTTATGCGTTGATGAATGATTCTACACTACAAGTACACTACGTAGAAGTTGTGTTGAGATGAGGTTCCAGGTTGTAGAGGCAACCATTTCGGTTGATAGTATTCATAGGGGGGTGGTATTTGATCTCGTTACATTTTTTTCATGAGATCTACCTGCGTTAGTCACGCTCTATGCCTCGACCGTGTGCCTTTTCAAAACCATGCCAAGGTCCAGGTAGCGGGTAGCTTCGGCCAGCGCTCCTGCCACGCACCGATGATTTCAGGCACCCTTTCATCAAAGCTCATCCGACTAGCTGCACTGCCGCTGTCGAATGCCAAAGCGCCGACGACGTCTCGCTCCTCGGCCGCAGCCGCATTGAGGACGTTGGCAAGGTCCAAGATTCCCTGCCCGCCAATATGGGCTTGCTCGTGGTTATCCTTGATATCTACGTTGATCACGTGGACAGGACGGTTCAAGGGCGACCCTCTGTTGAGCAGATTGTCCACGACGGCGTCCCAGCAGCGCTCCTCACATGTGAAGACAACATCCACGACGCCACCTTCAACACCTTCACTCCCTCGGTCGCTTGTCTGTTGCAGCCTCGGAACCCCTACTGGCCAGTCCTGCCATCGTTCTGGGCCCCATTTGACGCTGCGGTTTCTATCAAGCATGTTGAGAATACCGTTCGCGCGGTACAGGCGCTCGTCTTTCGATTCCAGTTCTTTGTACATGCTGTCGTAGGATGTCTTATTGAACTGATACACATTTGGTTGTGTAATAGTAGGACCAGGTAGTCGGACAAGAGAGCCCGTGCCAAACGAGATCACGGGGTAGTTGGCCTGAGACAATCGCAGGTGGGCTTCCATGGACCTGCATCAGTCCGCGTTAGTCCGACGAGCAGAAGTAAAATATTGCCTTTCGAACTGGAGCTTGCTCAGCATCAGCATCGTGCTTACCGGTTCTGGTTGCTTGCGCATACCGTACAGAACTTCAGCTTGTATCCCGTGGAGACATTGCTGGGGGCGTCCTGCATCGTCACGTCTGATGCTGTGTTTGTAACGTCCATGGTTTGAGCACGCGACAAGTGTGCCACAGGGACAAACAAAGGGGGAATTTGGTTATTCCACTTTCACTTGTCTGACTGTTGCATATGTCTGTCGATTAGAACTGTCCACACAACAGAGGTTAGTCATAGACCTCAACCACAGAGTGGAGCGTGAGCGTAATTGCCCACGAAAGGGTTAAAGAAAAATCGTGTGAAAAACGAGAAAACAAGAGCTTCGAATCAATCAGATCTGTTAAGTTGCGTATAAAGTGTTTTTCAACATTCAAGTTCAGACAGCTCCAATATTTAAGGATCATCATGTGAAGGAAGCTGTTGCTGTTGAGTGGAAGCAGAATGCAAGATTGATCAAAACAACTCACCACGCAATTCGATTTCGTCACGTCGCTACCCAAGGCAAACTCAGGTCAAATCAAATACAGCACGTTGCCGAGGAGCGTCTCGGTGGCCTAGCGAGAGCCGCGTAGGCATCGTCTGCTGCAGCTATTGCCTGGTTTTGGCAGCTTCAATGGTTGAAATGAATGAGAGCAGAGACTGTATTTTTCTGTGGCTGCACACCAAAGAAGCTTAAGCTCGTGCGCGAGAGGGCTAGCAGCTGGGTCGGCTAAACGCCGGAGGAGGTGGCAAAACCGCAAGGAAAAGACAACTTTGGCTGTAAAGGGGGGGGGGGGAACTCTGACAAAGCGTGTTTAGGAGATTTCGAGACATGATTGGTTACGCAGGGATGACCATGACCTGAAACGCCTGTGAGTCTTGAAGCGCCCAGTCACCAGCATAATAAGCCCATCAGCACACGACCAAAGGGCCAAAAATAGAAAGCCTGATTTGATTGCCATCGCCAGCGTAATAATTCCATGTCATCTGAAGTCGTGCTGCCTCGGTGGCCGATAACGAGCGGAGTCACTCTGTTTTTTTTTCAGCCGCCTTTGCTCACAGATCATGGGACACAAGAGATAGACAATGTCTGACTCGCCACAGCCAGCGGTTGAGTTTGCGACAAGTCTACAGGACGTTGCTCGGGTCTCGTGTGTCGGTTCTCGCCAATTGCGATCAACTGGGCAGGGAAGCCCGGGGGGTTGTCGCGAATCTACGGCGTCCCTTGCAAGGCGTGATGATCAAACACAGCGAATTGAACTCAGTCCGGGGATATGTATGAACATTACATACTACATCCGCGCGGGCTCCGTCACCCGGTTCGGGCTTGAATCAGAAAAAAGCCAAGTGACTTGACGACGGCCGGCCTCAACTCAAGCGAGTATGTATACAGTATGTACCTATGTATGTATATGCCTCGCTTGCGCCTTTCGTTCGCAGTAGAACGTTACGGAATCCTGTGAGGATTGCCGCTCACCCTTTTTTGTCCTTCGTCTTGTCCTTTGTTTTCTCCCCTTGCTGACTGACCTTTGTCGAGCATGGTGCTCACTGCTGCTTGTGTAGCCTGTGACTCGGAAGTCATGTATGTGTGTACATATGTACCGGTGGGCGACAAATACTTTGCGCGGAAGTGAGGATTGCCAAGTCGTGGGGCGGTGGTGGGTGCAGCCATGTGCTGGAGAGCGCGGGATGTGGCTGCTGCAAGCACTGGCCACTATGCGACTCGGCGCAATGCCCCGCGATGAGCTACCTGCTGGGCAAGTACCCTGGTACCTGACGTCCCGGCTATGTTTTTCCAGTAACCCCCACCAAATCAGGACGGTTGAAGAAGACCAACGAGTTGGCAACGACCAACGACCTGGACCACTCATAGGCCACGTCTGACGACGCCATGCACCACGGCTCCGTGGCTTCCTCGCCCGACCCCTGCTCCTACCCCTGCTCCTGCTTCCTGCTGTTCCTGCTGTTCCTGCTGCTTCAGCTTGCTCTTGCTTCAGGTGCCCTCAGTGCTCCATCGGTCCGTTGGCAATCACTGCCAATCAGTGATAACCCAAGCTTGGGCCAAGACCACCGGACCAAACAGTCTTCGTGGAGTCGTGAACGGGCCATTTGCTCAACTTCACCCATCTCCGCTCGCCTTGCTCGCCTCCACGCAACGCTTCGAGAATCGAATGTGCTTCTATGCGACCCTTTTTCTCGACTAGGCACGTTCCTCCTCTGTTATAGCGCTATTCGCTCGTGTTAGCATTTGCGCGTTTAGCTCTTCAGCAAGCAACTTCTCTGAGCGATTCTCGTCGTCAATTCTGTCGTCGGTCTCGTCGGTCTGTCGACTCTCGTCGTCCTAGTGTCAGCCTCTGTCTTCACTCTGCTGCTGGCACAGCCAGTATCACAGGCCACATTTCTCCTCCCCACCGCGCTCTGAAGGCCCCGAGTAGCTGGCCGGGATTTAGACCTTTTTGCCTCCCTTCTCATTCTGCCCTTCACTCGACCTCGTCGCGCAACTCTTGACAGCCTTACTGAACCCGCTCAAAGTCGCATTCAATCGCCATCCGTGACTCTACACATCGTCCTGAGAATAGCTGCTTAGGCGTCGCCTGCCGGGTGTAGCCAAGTGTCGCGCCGGTTGCGTTTCAAGGCCAAAGCAAAAGTGAAACCGATATACGTCCGACCCCGGTTTGGGTCTCGTTCGACGTTGCGGGAGGGCGCGCCTTGCTCTCTGGCGGCCTGGCACTATTTATACGACACATTGATTACATCGTCATAGTATCAGCCCTCGAATTATGATAGCAACCGCCACGATGACGGATGCCTCGTCGTCTGGAACGTCGCCGTCGCAAGAATCGTTCCCTTCACAGAATCCAAGCCATGCGGCCTTGCCGTCGTTGACGACCTCGACACCTTCACGCCCAAGTACTCTGCCTCGGTCGACATCTCACGCTTCCATGAGCAGACTCTCGCAATATTCTGTCGCATCCATTCCATCGAGGTCGCGACCGGGATCTCACCTCTTTCCCGCTTTCCCTTCCAGCCTTCCGTATACGATGGTAAGAGATTTCGCCTACCCTTGTGCACATCCGTTGCACTACGGCCCTCCCTCTGAGCCATCAGGCCCTCCCTCTGGTTTGACCACTCCCGCGAGCGAGACTCGAAGATTATCCGATCCGCCTGCCTCGTGGGAGCAGTGCATGCCATGGGATTCTTGGCACTCCGACGGCTTCCACGGCGGCGATATACTACCAATTCAGATGGGGGATGGCCCGCCATACAGTGAGGACGAGGATTTGCAAAGCCCCGTGGTGGCCACACGCCATCGTAAACACAAGTCTTCATCCGCAGCCCTGTGCCAGGCGCGAGGAAAGGCCGTTCGCGATGGCAACATGTTAGACATGTCGGACCATGACGGCGAGAAGGAGTACTTCGTGGGCACCAGTGTCGACGGAAGTGAGAGGTATTATGTGCCGCATGGGGAGGAAGCAGCCAACGGTCCAGGTGGCGATTATGTGACATATGCTCCAGACGAGGTACCCAGTCGAGGATATCACTACTCTCAGCAACCTCAACTCGACCACTACGGCCAGGATGACTCCAGTCCTGTCTCGTCGCCGGGGTATCAAGAGGCCGACGAATCTCGCTACTCTCGAGATTATCAGTTTACCATTACCTCACCCGACGAAGAATTTCACGGTAAGGCTGTGGCTCTGTTCGACTTTGAGCGAGAAAACGAGAATGAGCTGCCGTTGGTAGAGGGACAAATTATCTGGGTCTCATATCGACATGGACAGGGATGGTTAGTGGCTGAAGATCCCAAAACTCAGGAGAGTGGACTTGTTCCCGAGGAATACGTTCGTTTGCTACGCGATATCGAAGGCGGCATGAATAGTCTTACCGGCACACTTGTCGACGGATGCCAGTTATCCAACGAAGCTGAACCGCCCGTACAAGTAGAGCACGGTAGGAAGGAACGTCAGGTATCGACTATATCGACGAATGGCTATCATCAGCCTGTGCTGTCCGTTTTTTCAACGTCGAGCAAAGACCTTAACCCTTACCCCACGGAACAGCTGGGGATTCAGGCCGGCCAAACACCACCTCAAGTCGTTCACTACCATGGACAACGTGGCGGCAGCCAGACAAATGCACCGACGATTGGCCCGTCTCACGAGTCAGGCACGCTTCGAAATGGGAGTCGGAGCTCGAATACGATTAGCGAAGCAGCCTACATACCCCCGCCAGAATGTTACAACCCTGCAAACACCAAGACAGCTGCTACGCGGTGAAAAAGAAAGAAGAATGATGATACACGACCATTGCAACATATATACTTTAATTACTACCTTTGTCGTCCAGGAACCCAGTCAACCAGCATATTAACTACATATGAGGGACAGCCGCCCATATACAGAGCATAAGCAAGAATAGAAGCGGGGGCGAGCATGGAGAAGCGACAATTTCTGGCAAATCTAAGAGCGATCAGGGCTCTCTATCTCTATCTGGCGATCATGGCATAGATGCATCAACTATTCAGCCATGCGTTTGTACAAGAAGATTTGGCAGAAACCGAGCTTAGAAGTTCATGACGACGAGTATGCTGTTCCTTGATGCCAGTGAAGAGAAGAGGTTGGGGAAGTTATATGGAGGAAGGGTAGACTTGGACAGGTCCAGGAAAAGTGGGGAATTGGATATCGAAAAGGAGTACCTACCAAATTACGTTGCTATGTGCATCCAAGATGGGCGTGAGCTGGCGTCGCGTCATGAATATCTGTATCTGTGGCGGGAACCTTCACATGGCCGGTACATATCTGCTGCACCTGCCCTTTGGCCTAGGTATTCTGCCAACCATGAGAAATGGACATGTAGAAATGAGAAACGTTCAAAAATGAAAGACGAGCGAGAGCGAGATGTAGCATAGATTAGCCAGCTACGAACTCGAAGCTGATCTTCATATATGTTTCACTTTTGTAAATTTTGCCATCTCAATCGAGCTCATAATGATGTGTGAAGAGACCAGTGACCAGACGATGCTTGGCAACCCGCACTGGCTCGGCTGGAGTCTCAGCCTGGAGATACCCGGAGCTTGCGAGTCACGTGGCTGGCGTCATACACTTCACCTCAGCTGGGAGCTTCCGCAACCGTCGCCTCCGCTCCGGACGTCGGACAGCAGTAACTGCAAGCACAGGTTCCTCAGCAAAGTGTGTCTGATATCTTTCGCTGGACTTTTGCCTTCCATTCACAACGCGACTACCAGAATATCTGCATTTGAATCACGGAGATCATGTTTGCGAGATCTACTTTTCGCGCGGCCCAGCCGCTGCGGACGGTAAGTATCTAGCTTCCCCGACAAACCTCCATGCCAGCTGTCTTCGGCGGATGAACATGGCCAAGCAAAGAAGAGCTGGCCACGGAACGTGATAGCGCGAATTATTGCATCGAGGGCTCAGCTTCCCATAGCTTCTTGAGGTCATCAAATTCTAACTCATGCGAAATAGCAAGCTCGGCGATACGCCACCCAGCCTGGCGCCAGCGGCGGTTCCAACACCATGCTGCTTGCCGGCCTTGGCGCCGCAGTCCTCGCCGGCGCGGGCTTCTATTACGGCTTTGGCTCTGCTTCCGCGACGGCGAGCACTGTCGCAAAAGTCAAGGAACCTGTTGCCGCAAAGGCGGCCTTTACCGGTGGCGACCAGGGCTTCATTTCACTCAAGCTGGCTGATGTTGAAAACGTGAATCACAACACCAAGCGGCTGCGATTTGAGCTGCCTGAGTCGGACCAGGTTTCTGGGCTGAGCGTTGCGAGCGCTATTTTGACAAAGTACAAGGGACCTCAGGATGAGAAGGCTACGCTGAGGCCTTATACGCCTATCAGTGACGAGGGTATGTGGTAGTCGTGTCATGCGGACTTCGGTCTCATGTCCAAGCAAATGGATAAAACTTCCCCTCGCACATTCAACTTGCACGAAAATATCCAATCAAGGATGGTAGTTGGATCAAAAGAAACACAGGCTGACTTACGTTGCGATACAATAGACGAAAAAGGCTACCTCGACCTCCTCGTCAAGAAATACCCCGGCGGCCCCATGAGCACACACATGCACAATCTCGTCCCCGGCCAGCGCCTCGACTTCAAGGGCCCCCTCCCCAAATACGCCTGGTCCGAGAACAAGCACGACCACATTGCGCTCATTGCCGGCGGTACGGGCATCACCCCGATGTACCAGCTCTGCCGCGCCATCTTCAACAACCCCAACGACAAGACCCAGGTGACCCTCGTGGTTGGCAACGTCAGCGAGCAGGATATCCTGCTGCGTCGCGAGCTGGCCGACCTAGAGAACACATACCCGCAGCGATTCCGTGCGTTTTATGTGCTTGACAAGGCGCCCAAGGGGTGGGCGGGTGGCAGTGGGTTTATTAACAAAGAATTGCTGAAGACGGTGCTGCCGGAGCCAAAGAGTGAGAATATCAAGGTCTTTGTTTGTGGGCCGCCGGGGCTGATGAAGGCTATCTCGGGGGCTAAGGTTAGTCCTAAGGACCAGGGGGAGTTGTCTGGGTCGTTGAAGGAATTGGGGTATACGAAGGAGCAGGTTTACAAGTTTTGAGGGCTACGGGCTTGATGTGATGGAGAGGAGGCTTCTTTTGTATGATTCAAGAGGCACGTTATACTGATAGACAATGTGGATGTTTTGCATTGAATATGTTCTTGGTTCGCCCGTCTCGTCTTTTTCTTCTTCTTGTGCTTTTTGTTCCTTCCTGTCTTCGCATAAGCATGGGAGAGGACTAAGCATTATATGCTACGCGCATCTATTCTCCATCCAGTGGCCTCCGATATAGGGAGCCGACGGATAAGATTTCCTGTCCATGTACCTACTCGTGCAAAGTACGCGATATCTCGACTGGTTGCGTGGTATGCAGTGTGGTGTCTATATGAAAAGAGCCAGTAGAAAGTCCGGTTCTCTGCGGACAACTAGGTATGTATGTAGGTAGCAAATGCACTCATCGAAACCCCTGTACATACCTACTGCTTCCTTTACCTCGGTTATTCCTCGCCCTCCGCTCTACGTAGGTATAGCCCATGTCCGGCTCCTCAACCCAGTAACCCGAGCCGATCCGAAAGACATTGTATGTATGTACATGCATTACCCACGAACCGGGGTGTGCGAGTGCCTGGCGGACACAAAGCCGGGGTGGGGTTGTCAGGGCCGGCTGGTTCGGGCGGCGCGAGGAGGTTGTGCCGATATGTGGATGACAGGAGTTAACATTAGTCTGAGAGAGTCATGTCGTTGGTATATGTATATTGATGACGTTGTTATTGACTCGGCTTGCTATGTTCCCCATGAATCGTCGTTGTTTGTACACAGGCAATGACTTGGACAGAACGGAGTCGTAGTGCCTGTTTCTACGCCTTGGGGCCGTTGCAATGGCACCATTAACTAGGTACATCGTGTGTGGTGTCCAAGGTGTATACGTGGCAAGACGAAAGCACTGCTATTCTTCGTTTCATCATGATCATCATTTACTATTTCCTTACTACTCTTGTTCTGCAGTCGATGGAGACCAGGTAACTACCAATAAGTCTCGACTAGTCGAAAATGCTCTTGGCTGCCTTGACAACACACCGGTCAATAATTTCCGCCCATTTCAATCCCGCAGAATAGTCCTTGGCATCGATACTCTCCATCAAACCAGGATAGACCGCTAAAGACACCTATGTCAGCATGGATTCACAACGAGCTTCCGTGAAACCTCCACAAAGAAAAAAAGGAAATGACTTACCTCCCGAGTATCCCGTCCACAGACCCGGCGCAAAGACAACGTGCTTGAACCAGCTCCGATTATCCAGACCCCCCTCAAACAAAAATTGCCGCTCCAAAAACTTGTACTGAACGTTGACATGCGCCACCGTTGCCCATAGCTTGACCTTGCCCACAATATTCCACCATGGTATCCCTTCTTCCAGCTTATGGTTCGCCCACGCTGCGCGCTCATCCAAGTGGACAGACTTTTCGCGGAGATGACTGAGCGAACGTCGAATCTTGTTGAGACTCTCCTCAAAGGCATCGGCACTGCCCTTGACGTCCTTGCCACGAAGCGCACCGCGAACAGCAAATACAGCTTCGTGGGTGACTTCTTCCACATCCGACTTCGACTTGCGTTTTTCTTCCACTTTGTCGAGATAGGCCCCGAGGGCATCCGCGTATTCAGTCGCGCCAAAGGGCACGACAATCGTGTTGGAAAGTTCCGCGACGATCATGCCGAGAACGCGCGCCATGGCTAGATGATACCCGAAGCCGGGATCTCCGTATGTGTCCATCCAGTGGAAACTGTCGTAGTTGCTGTGGTAGTGATAAATCGGATCATTAGGACCGCTCGTGAAGCCCAAGTCTATGGACGGAATACCCGCGTAGTCCTGGAATGCCGTAAAGTCACTCCCGCTTCCCATGGTGCTGATCTTGCCGTCCCATACATCTCCGACGGTTTGTCCGGGGACGGTCTGATTCGGAGAGGGGACCATGTGTGTTGCGTCTCTCAAAACTTGATTCAGAAGAGGAGCAGCCGAGGCCACAAACTTGGCCCCTGTTGCGCCGACATCGAGATTGACGTAGGCGACACTTGCGGCGGAGAGCCAAGGGAGGTACTCCTCCACCCACTCGGTGCTTCCGATGAGGCCGTACTCCTCGCCATCCCAGCTTGCAAACACGATGGTGCGGAGGGGCTTCCATCCAGCGTCTATGGCCTTGCCCACGCTGCGAATGACTTCGTTTAATATCGCGGAGCCGCTGTTGGGATCGGCGGCACCACCTGCGACCCATGCGTCTCGATGATTGCCGACGATAACGACTTGGTCGGGGATTGTTCCATTGACGATGCCAATTACGTCCCACTGAGGGGTGGTGACATAGTCTTGCTCATTGTAGAGATTGATAACCAGGTCTTCAGGCGAGGGTCCGATGTTGTAATCGACGCCCTTGTATCCGAGCCCGAGGTTGTACTGCCAAAACTTGTTGAAGTCGCCTGCTTTGGGCCCATGCCCGTTGAGAGCCTTGAGGATAGGAATGGCATCAGCGTATGAAATAGGGAGAGAAGGAATAGATGGCGTGGAGTCGTGAGCTGGTGCGCGTGGAACGCCTGGCTTGGACGGGTAGCCTGGGGTCGTGCTGCCGGTATGTCAGTATGCTTCTATCTCGTTCATTCCTCGCGTGTATACTGGCTGCACTATTATGATGGGAGCACAGGCATGCTTACGGATCACCAGGGCGAGTGCTGAGGAACTGAACGCTTCCACGCTGAACACTGCTCTCTTGACGGGCAGGCCCCTCGGGGTACTGCTTATACCCATTGGCCTCGGTTTGTTTTCCATCGTCACCAGGGTCACTGTAAATCAAGGTGCCAATCATGCCGAGCTCCTGCGCGCGCTTGACCTTGAGGCCTCTGAAAATGCCACCGTATCTTGCAATGGCGATCTTGCCCTGGAGATCGATGCCAGCTTCTACCAGATCCTGATAATCCTGGTAGGTGCCGTAATTGACATAGACGAACTGTCCCGTTACATTTCCGCTGGCAGAGTATCCGTGGAACGTTGGAATTCGATCGTCGAGAGACGTGGTGGAGTCTTCATCCAGTACGTCTTCCGTAAGTGAGGCATTGAAAGCGATGCTCCACGCATCGTTCTCGTCCGATTTCTTCAGCAGAGAGAGCCCGTGGCCGGCTGGATAGTTGATGTAGACATCATATTCGACGATATCTGAATTGACTCCCCAACTTTGCCACTTATCCCTCGTCCAGTCGGCCTACAAAACATAGTCAGAGGACCAGAGTCAAAGGCCAATAAGTCGACTCGTTTGACATTACCTGTGACAAGTTCTTGCCTGCAAGATGAGGCCCCGAGGTGTAGTACTGGCTCCATTCTCTGGCATGGTCTGCAGAGGGGGTATCAAGAAGCACCTTTTTGAGCTGCTCATGCGAGAAGGAGTGCGACGAGTGGCGACCGTGGTGGTCATGATGGATATGGGGCCTGATCAAGACCACATGCGTGAAAAAGGCGGCAAGGCCGAACACTAGAAGGCACGAGAAAATAAATCTCCCAAAACGACGGTAATTCTGGTGACGATATCTGGTCCGGTGCGGCGCAAGACGCGCTGTCCGGATCAACGGCGTTGACTCATGGGCCATCTTTTCAGGCGCCGAGAGAAATCTGTAGACAATCAAGGCTTAGTCGAGTTCAGTCGACTTCACTGAAGAAGAATGGAGGCTGCAAGCCGCCTAAAACATGCCAGCGATACGGTTTGACAGAGGGCATCGAGGTTGGCCTAAACGGCTTGATGTAACGCGACATGGAGGTGCAAGCAAGGACTCAGAACTCACAGCCGGGCCATGCCAAGATCGTGTGCGAGTTGCTGCGCAGGTGTCTGGGAAAGCCTGAGAAAGGAAGGCCCGGTATTGACTAGATAGAGATATCGCGACTAGGAAGATGGATGCATTGGGGGACCAAGATACTGCGGAGAAGTGGTTTTACAGAGCTGCCAAGCTCCGAGGTGACGAGCTCTCAATGACGAAGTCGGTGCCATGTATGATGTGATGTGTTCCCGCTGCACTCCGCATTGCTGCCGCTGATGGGTTGTGGGTTGTGGGTTGTGGGTTGTGGGTTGTGGGTTGTGGGTTGCGGGTTGCGGACAGGCAGGTGTGGGAATAGGTACAGCACCCGTCGACACTCCACATTCAGAAGGTACGAGGTATATGTATATCTACACCTCCATGACGATTTCCTTGATCGTTTGAAAGCATTGACTTTCTCGCCTACAGGCCGCAGAGTATGTAAAGGCAGTTCATGTTGTTGTCTGAATGTAGTCGCGGCCGTTGCTTAGCCGAACCGGCGCGCTTTCGGAACTGGCCGCAATACGAAAGAGGTACCTAGTACGTATGTATGTACATATACGGAGCAGGTCTGTCGATCATACGTACACGGTACAGTGTACAGTGTTAGTGTACACACATCCTTTGCCATGTTTTGCAAGGTCTCAAGTCACCAATACCCGGGGCGAGCCATCTGTCTGGTCTCTGTCACAAGATGGCGTGGCGTGCAGAAAGTCCGTTTTGGGGTACATGTATGTATGTACATTGTACACACGTACCTACATATATATACACGTGGTGACACTGCAGCCACGATCGGGTCTTGGCATTGACAAGACAAACTGCCATGATTCTTCACCTTCCATCGGAGATGCACCCAGCAGCTTCACATTGTCTTGACCCATCCGATCCCGGAAACCGGGCAGATGTGCTGCGCAGCCTGCGCTGTCGATTGTATGGTGTACTGCCTGCATACTCCGTTATGATCCCCCCGATTTTATACCTTGTGTGGGATAGCGCGGGATATGTAGCGTGGGATTAGGTCGGCCGCCTCCCTCCTGGCTGCTATTCACGCTTCCGAATCCATCCGACCGCTATGTACCCCAATGGCCGACTGGACAAGAACATGGATGCCGTTGAGTCTTGACCGTCCAGTCCGTTTTGCTCGCGTGCTCGATTCGTGGACAATTTCCCCGCGCCACAATCCTGAACGTTCCGAGGCTGGTGCGCTCTTCCTCTCCGCGTACCGACTCGACGGCGATTTGCAATGAGTGACTTCTCTTGGACCGCTCCCAATCTCGCCTACCGTTGGAATTGTTTCTTCCTTGCGGACGAAATAATACAATAGAAAAGAAAGAAAAACGCCTAAGCGGGTTGTTTGTCCAGTTCTTACAGAACCCTTTGGCCCCACTGCGACTTTTTCTCGGCGCCAGCTTTCGCATCGTCACTATTCTGAATGGGCTCATTTCGACTTTTTGAAGATGAGCCGCGACGACGACTTATCGGTGCCGCCAAGGCCAAAGCTGCCGGTGCAGCAGTTGACGATTTTAGGTACGACTTTGACTGCATACAGAGCCAGATCACGCGATGGACCTGGAGTCTGTCTATGGAGTAGATTCTGCATCAGTGGCTCTCTCGTCTTGCTTGCCTGAACTATGGTGCAGGTGAAATAGGCATCGCGACAAGCAGGTCGTCTTGCTCTTACAAAGCGAGTCCACAATGCCTTGAGCGAAAGGTTCTCCTAGAATGCTCCTCCCATGGTTGTTTGTATCAAGTCATCCATCGAACAAGTCACCATCCTATTCCTGAACCTCGTTTATTTTTCATGACAAGTCTCAAGATGCATTGACTAACAAATTGTTGATGCTCAGCCGTCGCAAGATTTGCCGAACCCATTGCCACTACGTCCATCTACCCATACCTCCCTCAGATGATCCGCGATCTAGGCGTGGAAGAAAACGAAGTAGCCAAATGGGCTGGCATGACCTCGGCCGTCTTCTCCCTCTTCCAGAGCTTTGCTGCTGTCCCTTGGGGCAAGTTTGCCGACCGATGGGGACGAAAGCCCAGCTTGATCATTGGCTTGTTCTGCACCATGGTATGCTTCATCATCTGGGGCATGTCGACATCGCTACCCATGGCTGTCACGGTGCGCGCCATCCAAGGCGCCAGCAATGGCAACGGTCCGTCTCCCCCTCCTGCAGAAGCATCTGCGTGTGAATCTGGTAAAAGCAACACAACCGACTAACCCTCAGCACAGTGGGCATCATCCGAACCATGGTAGCAGAGCTGGTCCCCGAAAAAGAACTCCAGCCTCGCGCCTTCAGCATCATGCCTTTCGTCTGGAGCCTGGGTAGTGTCGCAGGCCCAGCCTTTGGAGGCTTCTTCGCAGACCCTGTCCACCAATTCCCTTCCGTCTTCAAAGGAGTCTGGTACTTTGAAAAGTTCCCCTACGCACTCCCGAACCTAATCGCCACGCTCTTCTTCCTCATCTCCGCCACGAGCGCCATCCTCTTTCTCGAAGAAACACTCGCCTCGAAGCGAGACCAACGCGACTGGGGCCTCTCCATCGGAAAGCGTCTCACCCGAGCACTGACTCATCGTCGTCGACGCGGACAAACACACGCTCGAATGCCGGATGGGGCATACGCCCAGCAGAGACGAACGTCCTTTGTGGATGGCGAGGCCACGGCCCCCCTGCTCCCAAATAAGAGGATTCCACAGAGAAGCAAAAAGGACTACAACACGACTCCGGTGAGATTCATGGAGATGTTCACGACCCAGACGAACCTGGTGGTGCTGGCGTATTTTTTTTTGGCGTTCCACTCGGTGGCGTATGACCAGAATGTGACGGTGTTTCTGAATTACCCCGTCATGGAGCACACGCCTGATAATACGCGGTTGCCGTTTTACTTTAACGGCGGGTTTGGTCTGCAGTCCGGACGGATTGGGACTATTTTCATGCTGTACGGGATAACGTGTGGTCTCGTGCAGTTTATTGTGTTTTCTCCCTTGGTGGCTCGCTGGGGGGTCTTGAACTGCTACAGGGCATGCTGTACGTACATACTCCCTATTCCCCCC
>SRPQ01000222.1:0-31932 GCA_018360075.1 Claviceps cyperi
AAAAAAAAAAAAAAAAAAAAAAAAAAAAAAAGTCTCATTCTAACCTCCGCATCACCATGAACTCCTTTGGAAATCGCGCTCTTCAGACCCGTCCGAACCTTTGACACAGCATGTACCTACTTCCACAAATTCCGCCTCAACTTCCGCGACGCAGAATACAACTACCAAGACGCAGCCCTCACGTCCCTGTTCGTGGCATGCAAAGTCGAAGACACCATCAAGAAATCACGCGACATCCTCGTCGCGGCCTACGCGGTCAAGAACCCCGACAAAACCATCTCCCCCGACGATAAAATGTTCGAGTCACCCGGCAAAATCATGATTGGCCTCGAGCGCCTCATTCTCGAGACGGTCGGGTTCGATTTCCGCACGCGGTACCCGCAAAAGATGCTCGTCAAAGTCGTGCGCCGCGTTCTGGGCAAATCGTCTGCGAATTCGCACGAGTTCTTTGATATGGCGTATGCGATGTGCATTGATCTATACAAGACGTTTGTGCCCATCAAGAGGACCACGTTTTCAATGGTCATGGCGGTTGTGGAACTTACGGCGAGGATGCGCGGGGAGCATGTCGAGCGGGTGCGCGAGTTTGCGGCATCTCGGGGCGCGTCGTCGTCGTCATCGAGGGGAGCACAGCAGGCTAGTAGTCGAGATGAAGTCATGGAGACGATGCTGGATCTACTAGATCTGTATGTGCAGCATCAGAAGTCGACCAAAATCGGAGCCTTGTTCGATCTCAGCACGTTTATCGACATCAAGATTCATCTTAATACCGAGTTAGACAGCACAGCTAGGCCGCGCTACCTGAATCACTGCCATAGATGTGAAGTGGAGGATGCGCACCCGCTGTCGTCGGTGGCAGCGTCGGCGATTGATCCCACGACTATGGCATCCACGCCTTGGCCAGCGGATGCGTCGATTCGCAGAACGGCGCGTGGCCAGGGCGGCACGATGAGGTTTGTGTTTGATCCTGAGGCGGCGAATGGGGAGCAGGACATGGTGAATCAGTTCTTCAAGGAAGAGTACGAGGAGTACGAGATTGAAGTGGAGGAGCCTGTATCGGCGTCTGATGGGGAAGGCGATGGCGGTGGAGGTGGTGGAGGTGGAGCTGGCCGGGGTAGAGGCAGAGGTGGTGGAAGAGGCAGAGGCGGAGATGTAGATGGGTTCATTGGAAGAGGGAGGGGAGGATACAGAGGAGGCCACAGGGGCGATTACTCGTATCGCCGCGGCGCACCATATGGATATCGAGGCGATAGGCCTAGGGGCAGAGGACGATACTTTTAAAAGTGACGCACGATTGTGCACGGAATGTAGAACAATGAAGCTCTGCGTTCAGTCGAAAGTATCGTGCTCATCTAGCTTGAAATGGGGAGAACAATACATGGACGAAAATGACGCGAGACGACAGATAGGAAGCCTGCTTGAGAGAGCTATATACAGTAGGTATGGTATGTTCAGATAGGACGCGAGAAGACGTAGGAAAATAGTAGGAAGCTATAGGTATACACACGAAGCAGACGCCAGAAGAGACACAGGGAGTGCGAGAAAGCTATACACAAACGTGACGACGCCAGAACAGAGACAGGAATAACTTGCAAGACACTACAACTTTTCTTGTTTGAGGCAAACAGGATCTTATCCAAGGATTACTCCAATTCAATGCACACGATCCGTCACCTTTGCATCAGCAGCAGCGGCAGTAGCAGGAGCAGCATGGCCATCACCAAGGTCAGTACCCTTCCCAATACCAACACCGTTACCATCATCATCACAACCATCGTCAACACTCCCACTGCTCTCCCCGCTGACCCTCAACCCCAATCCTAATTCCTTCCCCTCCACCCCCCTCCAATCCGCCGCCTCAAGCTGCGGAACAGGCTCCCCCTCCGCCGGCTCCAAAATCATCTCCCCCTCCCCTTCTCCTTCCTGTCCACGCTCACCCTTCCCAGTTCCCACAGCCCGCCACACCACATCCATCCGATCCAGCGCCTGAGACCCCTTCCGACTCGACCCCTTAATCCCATCCATAGCATGCCACTCAATACTAAACACACCACTCTCAGACGGCCGTCCATCCTGTTCAGGGCCCTGGCCCTCAAAAAAGGCATTAAACCAGACATGTGCCATCGCTGAGACCATGGTCAAGCTACTAAGGCTCTTGTGCGTCTTATTGCGGCGTTCGAGGCCAATATGGATATCACTTGTCGGGACAAGAATCGGCGTGAGGGGTCTGAATATTATGACCTGGCCGCCTGGTTCGGGGTCCTCAGCCGGAGACGGCGCAGTCGAAGAACCGCCGTCCGTGGCCGTGGATCCCTGGTCCTTACTGATAGAGGTGCTAGTAGTAGTGTCTGCCGTCGCGGTGCCGTTGCTACTGGGCTTGGCCTTGGCAGATTCGCTCGCAACGGCTCCGTTGGCAGAAACTTTTTGGATCAGCGCGGTTCCCTTGCGGATATACTTGTGACGTCTCTTCTCCGCGGTGGGCGGTGCTGTACCAGTACCAGTACCATCACTCTCCTCCTCATTGTCGAGGTTCGAAGCCTTGGCTAGGTCACCCTCGACCTGCTCGGGGGCTTTATTGGCAGCAGTTCCCGCACCGGAGGTTCCATATCCAGCTAATTCCCATAGCATGTCCCCTATGCTGGTGTCGTTGGGCATACCCCCCTGGACGACATGTCTCTCCTGTTTGGAAAACGTGTGCAGCACCTGGATATTCTTGCCGTTGTCGGCGAAACCTGAGACGTCGACCTTGACGCCGTGTCGTAGCCCCCAGACGTGGATTTCCACAATCTCAATCGGCCGGTCGAGATATTTCTTTCCGAGTTTGGTCCAGCGGTCTACGTAGCTGACCCAGCGTAACTGGGAGGGAATTGAGACACCGGCCCCGAACTTGGGCCGCATGCGCTGTGCAGTGAACCGCGCGAGGGCGTCTTCGGGTGTCCAGCCTTCTTCGGAGACGAGATAGCTCGTGGCCATGGTGCCGGAGCGGCCCTTGCCGGCTTTGCAATGTACCACCACGACGCGCTTTTCGTCTCTGGCCGTGGTGGCGCCTCTGCTGCTGGGAGAAGAGTCTGTCTTTTCGGACGCCGCCAGCGAGGTATCTTCTTGCGTGGGATGGTGAGAGGCGCTTGGAGTTTGCTTCGAGTCTGGCAACGCGCCGCCGTGTAACCAATTGCGCATACCAGCCATGATGATGGGCACGAGCCTAAAGGGGGGAGGATGGTGGTCAGGCCAGGGGTAGTGCCGCACTCTGCCGTAGACAGCTTCGTCGGGATACCCCGTTCCTTCGGCGCGGAATTCCCATATTGCCCAATTGTCACCGTGTTTGGCGTCGAGAAAGGCAACGAGTTGGTCGAGCGGATTGCGGTATGCGAGCTGAGGGTATGTTTGTGAGGGGCCTGATCTATAATCGCGTTAGAGGGCGAATTGACAGTCGGGGCAGAATGGATGGGTGAAGGGATAGCGCGATACTGAAATGTAAGAGGAAAAGGGGGAATTGAGCCAGACTATACGTAGCGATTATGAAGTCTGTCACATAGCATAAATCCAGCCCAGCCTCAGCATGCCTCGCCCGCGGCCCAGCAACAATCTGCCGCAGCAACGACGCCATGATTGCGGCGATAGCGCAAGCACTGCTGCACTAGGCGCAACACGAAGCGACAGGAGTGGCCAAGGCAATTCTCAAGTGAGTGCTGTCGCCGAGCTGCGCGCGTCTTGGTAGATGGGCGAAAGACTTGCTGAAGCTGATGGAAGCTATAGCTAAGGAGAGGTCGCCAGGATTCTCGGCGTGCGGTCTGGTCTTTGTCTGGTGTCTTCGTCTTGTGCTCCGTGTCTGGCGTGTTTGTGTATTGTCTGGTATCTGTTGTCTGTTGTCATTGTCCAAGTAATGTATGTTGCCCGTCGTGGGTCTTGCCTTGAATCGGTCGGCCCCAAAAACCAGCTCCTGCCTCCTGCCTCCTGCCTCCTGCCTCCTGCCTCCTGTGAGGTCACCGGTGACGCGCTTGGCTGGGGCCCAATTGCCCAGGTTCTTACATAACTGGTCCAAGGCCAAGGCACAAAGTGATTCAAGACTGCGCCACGTTGCACACAGCGGGCCGTTAATGTAGCAGCCATTGGCAAATCTACAGACTCGGTCGGTAGTAATAAGTGATCGGAGGAAGCCATGTCAAGAGTCAAGACCAAAAGGCCAATGTCTTGAACAAGGATCCGTGTACTCTGCACACTTGATTGGTCAAAGATGGGAGTAAGAAAGAAAAGCGAAAGGAGACAATACACGCCACACCAAACACGAGCACACATGCTGCGTTACGCCTACAGCACGTCCATGATTGTTCAGTTCCATAAACACTCCATTCATTTTATGATAATACTGCAAAGAAAACGTCCCCAAAGCCGTTGCACTGTCCATACATCATAACAATAGTAAAGGCTTCCGCATCAGTCGCACCGCACCTATTCCTTCTCCGCGCTCTTCACCATCCCCTCATATCTCATCTTTTCGCTCATCTCATCACTCGACTTGACACAACTATTAGCCCACAGTCTGCCTCGGCATAACCTGCCCATACTCCACAGACCCCTTCTTTCTGGTCTTGATATTCGTCAATTCAGCCATTTTGGGCCTTCCAAATGTGTACCTCGTTCATTCCACTCATGGGCCAGAGAAACCGCACGCTTCGCAATGTCATTCCTATTCGCAAGTCTTTGCCTCGGTACAGGTATCACCAAAGCACGTCGCGCCGTAAAGCATCCCCGATTACGCATTGACCATCCCGACTAATCTCCCAAGTCGCGAGGCAGATCCAGTCGCCGGTGGGAATTTGTGGGTGTCCTGACTCCTTACGATGTCTTCTTGGCGGGGCTAGGACCGCTAGTGTACTTGCCCACATCAGTGGCATCGTGGAACTGACGGCTGACACTCTTGACAGTGGTCCATGCTTGGCGGACGTAAGGAGGAGTGCCCTGCGCACTGATGAGCGAATCGATTCGGGCGCTCGCTTGTGAGACGCCTGCCTGCACGTGGCTGCTTTGCGCGAAGCGGGCACGGAAGAAGACGGTGTACAAGGTCAGGAGAATCCAAGAGCGACGCTGGAACAGGATAGCTGACAGCAGAACGCGGAACCAGAGGAGCATCTCCATGCCAGCCACGATGGACATTGACGCATCGTAGTACTGCTTGACAAAGGCCCCAATTGTGTCGGCCAGGGAGTTGCGCTTAGGTGATGCACCGTCCACGGTGGGAGGGGGCGGCTGGATAACGGGAATCACATTGGCGCGAGTGTACGTCGCTACGTGGAAGACCGAGTAGACGAAGTAGGGGAGCAGCGCAAGGGGGTACTGCGGGCAGAAAAGCCAGACAAGAGCCATGACTGCGAAGATTACGTCTTGTCAGCCACAAAATGTACCCGAGGAGCAACAAAAGGCCAGTATTCCGGGGCGATGACTTACGCAAATACTGAACATTTTCGTCAAAAAGCAGGCCAATGATACCGCCAGGCATCTTGTTGCCCGTCTTGGCCCGAGCTCGCTGAGACTTGTAGACAACAATGCCATATGTCGCAGCAGCAGCCAGGAAGGAGGTGCGATAAGAGAACTTGGCCATGCCAGAGTAGTAGTTCATGCGTAGCCAGGAGAAGGCGTACCGAGTTGTGGTGAGAATGAGCGTCATGTGCCTGTAGGAGCCAAAGATTAGCAAGCCTGATTAGAGACTGCGCCATAATCGAACGACAAATCTGCTACGCAGCCCGAGGAAACAAAGTGCCGAGAAAATATGGTGCTATATCCACGCCTCGTAGCTTTGCAACCTTCGCCATGTCTCCGACTGACGATCGAGCAATCTGAGCGAGCTACCCTAAGCTCCAACTGAGCGGGGGAAGTCGGTCAAGGAGGGGAAGCGGCAAAACTCACCCAACAAACCAAGCAACTAGATAGAAGCAAAGACGTCAGCACATTTCAGGTCCATTCAAGTCTCTGGAGACGTCAGAGACAAGAGGACAGAGGGGCGGACGTACACTGCAGCGTTTTAGCCATCTGCAAAAGCCTCTCCTGCAGAGGCAGGCTCGGGTTCGGAGGAGAAGCCATTGCGGTGCTGAACGACTAAGGCGAGCGTGACAGAGTCGGCGAAAAGAAATACAAATGGGTCTCTGTATAGCGCGACGATGCGTCGGCGATGGGTAAGAATGTCGGGAGAGATGGAAGCAAAAAAGTCGACACGTTGTTTCTAGACAGAAGCAGGCAGAAGCATAGGAAGGGAAGGCTGTGCTGCTGCGGCTGGGGTCGTTCTGGAAAACAGATGATGAGGTAAGAGACGCCCCGAGTGGGACCTTGGGAGCTACACTGTTACATAGGTGGGTACAGGTACCTACCTACCAGGTACCTAGGCAGGTACATTGGTAGGTACAGCAGTACCCCATGCAGACAGCTGGAGATCGCCTAAGATGGCCTTAGATGCCCTGAAGATGGCCCCAAGATGCCCTGTGGACAGCGCATGACGCTCGTACTCGTGTCGCGAGAGTTCCCCACCGCCGACGATGACATGAGCTGATGCAAGAATGACGGCCATGTTCTCTCATGTCCAATGTTCCGAGGCACAAATCACGATGGAACCTTGACACCAATGCGTAAAAGAACAGAAAGAAAACATGGAAAGAGAACAAAGCAGATACATGGATTTTAGATTTCAAGACTGAAAAAGCATGCGAGTCCGACGTTGCAAGGCACGTTTGTTTGAACAAGAGGCCTCCTTTCCTGAATTGCCCAAGCCCGCCACAAACCGGCTGCACCACTTTGCGCTTGGCCTCAAAATTGCAGCAAGAATGGGACGCAGAACCCGGACTGGATTGACCAGCCCACCAACACTCCAGCGACTGCGGCCAAGCGGGCAAGCAGCGCACCCTTTCTACAATGACTGAGCAAACTACGGGACCCCGAGGGGTCCAAGGACGGACGAATGGCGAATGGTGGCATAGGTTTTCCTCCCTGCACTATCTAGGGTTTTCCCTGTGCGGCTTATGTAACAGGTGTACTAGCTATTAGGCTCACCCCTATAGTCTTCTCTTCCTGGGTTGGGACCCGGGACTCGGGACTTGCAAGCCTCTTGACAATTCACAATCTATGCCGTTGCACATTCACGTCATGGCGATACGCAGTCCTTTTTATTTCAGGTTCTTGCATATTATTTCCCTTCCTAGCCTCTAGGGGTACTTTTCCCCACCACCCTCACACCTTCCTCCATATTTTCACGTTCTAGTACCTAGGTATGTATGTACATGTGTGTAACTAAGCCGTTCGGTGTTATGTGTTGTAACTTGTCGCGTGCCTTTGTTTCATGTTTTCCTTTTTCCTCGCAAAACAAGTCCATTGTGCTGCGCGCGTCGCGTTGCGCCTTGCATGTATGCGCATGTCTTATGCAGTGAAAAGCGGGTATGACGTGCCCAGGATAGAAGAATCACCTTCTGAAGTGGGTAGACTATCTAGAGGCTAGGAGTTGTCCTGTTCAAGGAGGTGATCATGGTTTTTTGAAGAAGCAGTTGTGACCACTGCGTTGGTTTTTAGAGAGAGACAAACGCACCAGGAAGAGGAATATTTTCCTTCTTCTTCCTCCTGTGTGTGTTTCTTTCTCGACTTGCTTTTGGGAGTCGTTTTCGGGGGGGACTTCTTTAGTTGGCCCATATTTTCAGCGTCTTGTCCACGCTGCCCGTGGCAATAACGCAGCGGATTTGCGTAACGGGCTCGACATGCCCTATGCTCTTCCTCAGCGCAGATCCCTCCCCATCGGCTCCTTGCTCTTGTGCTGTTCCGTTTCCGTTGACGGTCCCGCCCCCGCCATCCTTTGGAATGCTGGGCGCCCAGCGCAAGCAGCTCACGAAGTGGGCGTGCGCATCGACAAGCACTTTGACGCACTTGGCTTCTTGAGTAAGGTCCCAGCATCGTATTGTCTTGTCATCCGCGCAGGAGACGAGGTATCGGCCGCCAGGGTGAAATACGAGCGACGATATCCAGTTGTCGTGTCCGACGAGGGTTTTGAAACAAATGCCTCGTCCGTCCCAGAGCCTGATGGTTTTGTCGCGAGATCCTGTGGCAAGAAACTCGGCAGAACTACTCGCGGGAGGCGGTTTCTTCAGGCCAGCCATGGTCGCTAGGTGCACGTACGCGGCTGGAGGCGCGAATGTGCAGCATCCGACCACGTTTTCGTGTCCAATCAGGGTGAGCTTGTTCTCTGGATTCGGTACGGATATATCCCACAGCCGCGCTGTGTGGTCGCTACCGGCCGATACGAGGAATTGGCCGTCTAATGAGGGGCAAACGTCGCGCACCCAGTCTACGTGGCCCCTCAGGGCCTTGACGCAGTATCCTGTCGTGGTGTCCCATATTCGCAATGTCTTGTCCGCACTCGCGCTGACGAGTAGATTGGCCGCCGCGGTCGACTGCGGCCCTCCCGTGCCAGCAGAGGATATAAAGCGCACAGCGCTGACGCTATGGTCGTGGCCCGATAATGTGCGGATATTCTTGTATTGGTCTGACGGATCCCATAGCTTGATGGTCAAATCAGAGCTGCATGATGCCAGCAACGTGGCGCCGCGCGGGCCGCCATAGTCGAGGCCCTTGACCGCTCGAGTGTGGCCTTTGATGGTTTGTTCCAGTTCGCCTAGCTCCCAGTCCCATATCTTGATGGTGCAGTCATCTGAGCCTGATGCGATGGAAGAGAATCGTGGGTGAAAAGCAATGCAGTTAATCATCTCTCGATGCGATTCGAGCGTATGCCGCGATGGTTGTCTCGGCAGCCAAGAGGCAGGGTCTTGATTTCGCTTCGATACAGAGCTCGGTGTGGCATTATCGAGTTCGGATTGCAGTGACGCGTTTCGGGACTCGAGGTCCATGATCTAATGAGACAAATCGGTCAGCTCCTGTCGAGACAGAACACTCATGGACAGCATGGTAGATAGCTGTGAATGAAGCAGAGAAAAGGGGCTATATTGAACCCAATCGATTCCCAAAGAACGAAAGAGCCCACACAATCCTCACCTTCTTCTGTAGCCGCACGATACTCGTCCATTTCTTTTCCAACAGCGTCTCGTACTTCTTCTCCGTAGCCGCGTCGTACACATCTTCCCCGAGACCGACTTCCTCGCGCAGCGCAGCCGCCGCATTCGGCAAATTGTTTGCCGCAAGATAGGCTATTATGGATTTGTGCCTGTCAAACAACACCAAACCCCGCTCGCATTAGTTTGAAACGGCCACATAATCTGATTCCCCAGTCCAGTCAAGTTGGACTTGTCTCGGATGGTGATTCCCCCACGGCAATGTAATGCACACACTCACAGCTCCTCAGCCTGCCGAGTCGGCAGTATGCGACTCATTGTTGCCTGAAGCTATGAAATACCGGAATTCCCTTCGGGCCTTCAGGGCGGGCTTCTTGGGCCACACCCGCCAATCGCGCAGGGCTGCCGCAGAGAGGAACGGGGGACAGATATTGAATCGCGGATCGCAAGATGGTCGAGAGGGATGGACATGGGCGAGGCGGGGGAGGGGGTTGGTTTGAGGGGACGAGGACGAGCGGCGCAATGTCCCGTCGGCGAACGGGTGGTGAGAGAAGGATGGCGACGTCGACCTGGCGAAGATATGAGCGGATGCAGGAGGAGTTTCCAAGAGGGCAAATTCCCTGTGAGATGCCAGCGAGCGCGGTGAAATGGGCGTCTGGACGGCTGAGAGAACGGCAGAGGGAAAGGCCGGCTCTTTTGGGAGCGCAATTCAAGGTGGATCCTGGCGGCGACGCGGTCTGAAGCCTACGTTATACAATGTCAAATCAAATGACGGCGGGGTACGGAGTATGCACCTACCTTAGGTGCCTAGGTACGTATGTACATACATCTTTGGATTCTTTGGGCATTTTTGGGGCGGCGCCCGAATCTCCACCAGAGACATTGCCATTGGCAACCAGAAGACACGCAGCAGCAAGCTAGACCTGAAACGGGTGTATGTACTCTGACACGGAAATTACATGCCAGTGTACTTCTTTTGATCAACTCGAGATTCTCTTCCACCGTTATCAACTCACCAGCACTCTCATGTTTCTTTGAAACCACAGCACTGTTGCCCACGCATTGGCAAGTCATCCTCGTGCGCGCTTCTATGTGCTCAACTCAGCAACAGTACCTTCTGCCTTGCAAATCACAATGGCACCCAACCCAGACACACAAAATCACAATGCCGTCATCGGATGGACATCGGTGGCAGTGTTGATG
This sequence comes from Claviceps cyperi, assembly GCA_018360075.1. Lineage (NCBI taxonomy): Eukaryota > Fungi > Ascomycota > Sordariomycetes > Hypocreales > Clavicipitaceae > Claviceps > Claviceps cyperi. The sequence goes on from SRPQ01000222.1 coordinate 10,242, forward strand.
TGAAGAACGCGACGTGCGTTGCTTGTGTCTCCCTTTGGTTTCCACAAAATGCAATCGGATTCACGCAGATGAGCTCCAGCATCTTGAAGATTGAAACTTGTACAAGATTTCTGCAGAGAGTAGAAGCGATTGTATGATGGCTCTTGATAAGCTTACTGGTCGATATGTATCTCGCGTCACGATTCAGGGCCAATAGGCCTGAGCACTCACTACTAGCACCAGCTTCAATCAGCGTCACTCGCGACACCGTATTATGGCAGAAGGCAAAAGCATTCATCTCTAATTTCTCGTCTAGATAAAAGAACATGAAAAAAGAAGGAAAAAGTACCCCGCGGCCATCTAGTCGCAGGGCGACAGTGAAGAGAAAAGAAGACAAACATAAATAATCGAGGCCGTTAAAGAAGAGAGAGAGAAAAAAAAAACTCCACCACCAATTATCCCTCACGCACCATAATAACACGGAAAAATAGGCGTCGAAGGCGTCAACGGCATATGCGCATCCCTCCCCAACTCACCCCCCATCTTCACACCAACACCCTCCCCCCACCCATCACACGTATTCCTAAAATCCCGAATCAAACTAATCATCTTCTCCGACATATCTGTCTTCAAAGCCTTCTTCGACTTCTCCACAAACCAACCAATCGAGTCATACTCATCCCGCTCCTCCTCATCCAACATGCCCTGCTCCCGTCTATGCGTCGCAAACCGCAAAGGCGTGCACGCAGGTTTCGCCTTGCGCACAAAGCTCGCGCGGCGGGTATGATAGCGTTCTGAGCGAGCACTCCAAAAGTCCATGGACATCTGGCCCAGTTCTGTAGCTCGGGCCAGAGCCAGCGCAGAGGGGGAAGTGTCGACGTTTTGCTTCCAGGCTCCGACCCGCGTGGACAGGCCATCGCTGGAGGAAGCATCTAGAGAGGAAAGGAAAAGGTTCTCAATGTAGCATCGCATGCTGGCATCGAGGGACTCTGTAGATGGTTCCTGCTGGGAGAGCACATGGTCTACGAGGCCCATGTCCCGAGCATCATGCGCACTCAGAGGCGTCATCGACCGAAGAGCCGTGCGGGCACCATATGCACCACATCGACCTGGATAGCTAACGCTGTGGTACTCTGAGCCATGTAGGCCAAGAGCTCGGTATGCGGGATTTAGGACAACATCTGGGCCTGCGATGACGAGATCACATGCCGTCGCGAGGGCGACGCCCCCCGCCGCAGCGTTCCCCCGGAGGGCAGCCACAGTCGTGATTCCCTGGGAAGGGAAATCCAGGAGCATCTTCTGCACGACGTCATCAATAGCGTTGATGTTGTACCAGGACTCGAGGGCTGGGTCCGCGGCTGCTTCAATGACATTCAGGTGCACGCCGTTACTAAAGTAGCCATCTCCGCCCATGAGCACGATCGCCGCGAGAGGCGCAGACGTATCATGAGCGTCCGAGGCCTCAGAGGCCATGATGTCCTCGAGGCACTGGACCATTCTGCGGCACTGGACTGTGCTCATCGCGCCATTGTACAAGTCAAAGTACAGGTACGCGATACGCTTCTGGCCATCGGACACAAAGTCAACCCAGATATCCTGGAAAGTACCATGGTCGGACTTGGACCACCGATCCGCCGCCGCCTGCGGGAGCAGAGATTCGGACGCAGCAGGCATGGCGGGCAGGAGGCCTAGCTGGCTCAGACCAGAGGCCGCGGGGACTTTGGGCCAAAGCGCTACCTGAGCCTTGGTCTTGACCTGGCGGATGTGCGTGATCCAGATGCCCTTGTTGTCGCAGGTCGCGATGCAGACGGCCTCATCTCGCACGGCGACAACACTACCGGGGGGAATGCTCTGGCCAGTGCAGAAAAGAAGGGTGGGATCCTCAATCATGCCGCCGTACAAATAGAGCTTGCGACCAAACAGGCCGCTCAGACATCCGGGTTGGGAGTCAGAGCTGCGGATCCTGCGAGAGATGGCAGCCGCGGCGTGTGTCTTGACGTTGAAGTCGCGCTGAGCGGCCTTGAGAAGGGGCCTATGGCGGGTAGTGCCGCCCAGGAACGGCTGCTTCGTGGTGACGGACGTTTTGGCAAAGTCGGCATGGGCAGTCAGTGCCGGGACGATGCCGTGGCGGCGGCCTTTGTGGTCAACCCGGCCAGCCGAGGGCGTGAGAGACGTCAAGGGCGTGGGAGGCGGCGATGCGGGCGCGCCAGAGACGGCTGCGAATAAAGTGGCTGCGGCATCGATGCGTGCGACTGCCGCTTGGGTGGCTGCAATGGCTGCGCGCGTGACGGGCCCGCGGTAGAGACTTGATTTCGTGACACGAGGGTCGTTGATGTCGACGGCGAACTGGTCAAAGGCCCATACGGGGCCGGCGTCAAACTCGGCGGTTGCCTGTAGGACTGTGACGCCCCAATGGCTTCTTCCGAGGGGGTTGAGGCGCGAATCGTCGTCCAATAGTACTTGGTTGTCTGCTTCTGTGCCGTCGTCTCCCATGAGGAGCCAGTCGAGGGCGCTGGGGCCAGCATCTCCTGGAGGGCCGGGGTGAACAATGAGGGTCAGGTAGGCCTCGTACACTTTTTTCGGAACCAAGGACGTGAGAAAGGGGCAGATGATGAGGTCGGGCTGCACCAGATCGGCCGCCTCGAGCATGGTATCCTCAGAGAGAGCATATTCGACGGTGACAGAATGTTGTCTTGAGAGGACGAGGTAGAGCCTCTGAGAGAGGGAGTTGTGCGCGGTGCAAAAGAAGAGGATCTTCATCTTGCTTTTCTGTAGATGGGTGATGTATGTAGCTGATCTAGCGAGACGGCGAGCAGACTCGGTCAGCTTGCAAGTGGCCGGTGTGGGCGGAGATGTAAATTGAATGTGTGAATGAGAGCAAGATGGAAGAATGAAGAGTCAAGAATGAGAAACGAATTACAAGGATGAAAAAAGTAACTTGAGTGAAGAATCAAGTGTGCAAATGTCAAAGAGTGGAAAGCTCCGGTCGTGGATTACGGGTATTATCAAACAAGCGCACCAAAACGAGCTCGTACAGCAGAAAATCCTAAAAAAGGTGACACAACAGGCCATTCACGCAAGGGACCGTTACATATAATACATATACGGCTAGCTAGAGGTGCCAAGGGCAAGACTTCTCAAAACATACCACACAAAACCAATGCAATTAGAAAGACATCCAAATGGCAAAGGCAGGCAGGAAAAACCACGGCCAAGGCATTGCTGACACGGACACGCCGCACAACACCAGCAGAGGGGGGGGGGGGCACCGGCGCCTGGAACAGACTAACCTTGGAGGCTGTAAAAAAAAAAAGACGCAGCTAAAACAGCAGCTAGGAGAAAGGGCCTGGGCAAATAGACCTTCTCGACCCTGGGGTTCTGGCTTTGGAATCTTTCTTAGTACTCTGTGAGTCTGTTGAAACTTCAACGCCTTGTCCGTTGTGGCGTAAGAAGTGGAGGTGCTTGGACAAAAGCGGGAAAGGGAAGTGGCTGCGTGTGCGGACGTGAGAGTGAGACTAGGTATGTATGTATGTAAGTAGAGGTGGACTGGTATTTGCGTGACGACTGATGTGTAATAATATGAAAGTTGAATGGATGGATGATGGAACGCATGCTGTTTGAGAAGAAGAACACGGCATGGTTATATGTATCAATATGGACAACATGGAAGATATGAGGTAGCGATTGTTGATGGCCTGCTTGCGGTGATTTGCCCGCCATCATACGAGTTGAACGCGTGATTTTGATGCGTGGGTCGATAATTTATGCATGCTCTTGCGCAGTTGTCTCATAGTCGTGGGATTGGGAAACTCTTTACGTAGGTACGGAGTAGTGCCCGCAGAGGTTAACCGTTGCGGTGTAGTCGAGCTGCAGAGTACCCACATCTGTACACGAACGTACATGATCATGATGATACGCGGCTGCGGTCTTTCGACTCGGGAGTCGGGGCACCGGGATGTGAGGGGCGAAAGATGGGACCATGACGTGGGATGTGTGATCGGGGACAACGGGGGTTGGATCGCCTCATCGGCGGGGGGACACGCGTGTGTGTGTTATCACATATGCATACAACGTGCCTACGTACAGACTACCGATCACATACCGGGGACTGTAGATGCCGGGTTGCTGGCAGAGTCCGAATTTCCGACATAGAGGCGAACTCGGAGTCGAATTGGCAGAGGGTGCTGAGTCCTGACTGCCCCCGGGGTGAACTTTGAAGGGGGCACGGAAAAAAGTAGACAGAAGCAACAAGAAATACCTACATGATGAGGACCAGACTATGAGGAAGCAGATGCTATCTATTGAGAGTAGGCGCGACGAGCGTACCTTGATCGGAAGGAAATAAAATCAGATGACGAACAGAATGTATAGCAAAAGCTAACGAAATACATTATACATATATACCTATAAACATAGAAGAAAGGTTCACTCACACAAGCATTCGGGAAAACGTGATGTGCCGTAGACTGCACGTCACGACTCACGAGTCACGCCACAGGCAATAGTCGAGGGTCGACCCGACCTTGAAAACCGTCCGGCATCTGAAAGTGCAGTACCTACCTCAGGCGAAGAAGCTAATGTAGCTAGCTACTCAACACTATTGTATTTTTTCTGGCGAATTGCTAGGTACTCCTCCACGCACGCTCCCTTCCTCGCCTGCTTCCAACGGTGAGCCGCTCCGTGGGCTCAAAGGAGTCAGGACTCAGGAGTCAGAACTCTCTCTCGCGCGCAAACCCTCCTAAAAAAAAAAAAAGCCCGGAGCATGGCTACATATATGTTAGACGGAGGAGTTGTCCCGTGATGACAAGCAGAAAAACGTGGCAGGCAGGGGCGCGCAATTGCCGCGGTCAAGAACTGCAATGCAACGGCACCATCCGGGCGAATCTTCAGCGGGACGGCCGGGAGGTGACGTCGGCGGACGAATGGGGTTGCAGCATGAGGCCCAGGAAATGCGGGATCTACGGAGTACGGGCCAAGTCGGCAAGGACGGCAGGGGTGAAGGCTTTGAGATCCTTGCCTTGGGGTGTCACCTGTGAGGCTGTGACCTAATGAGCGATGGAGTGATAAGTAGCTGTGGCTGTGCGGCATTGCGATCCTGTGGCGGTGGAAGATCATCCCAATTCCCGCCTATCTGCTCGATTCAGACAGTGCCCGTGCACAGTGCAATGCCTTGGAATCTACATGTAGATGCATCTCATCTATCTGCCCTGGAATCTTGGTTTTGTGATGGATGTATCGTGGACGCGGCACGTGGATGCGACGGAGCTACCTATAGACTGACAGACAGATTCCAGTCCTGAATGGTCTCGAAACGCATTACCGTGCTGTTGGCCTCAAAGGCGGCGTCGTCCGCCATTGTGCGGCAACACCTCGAGATCGAGACCAATCACAGTAGCCGCGCAGTCCGCCATCCTAACCACGTGAAGCGCTGCCGGATTCTCGAAGCGCCTCCTCGCCTTCTCATGGGGCCATCACCGGCCTCTCCAGCAGCCTCAGGGTCTCGCCCGTCGCCATCTTGCACTCTTACAAACCTACCTGCCTCTTACTACAAACCGTCAATCCGCTCTGTGGTGGATTCCCCCAACGGCGACCCCCAGACGGTTAGCCACAAAAACACCTACCGAGACAACGGAAACAGAAAGAAGCCAAAGGAGATGCTATGCTGAAAACCGCCCTGACCCCTCGCCACGCACGAACTAGTCCCTGCACCGATCGCCAAAGTTCAAACGAACCCCCCGTGGCGGCAGGTCCAAGGCCCCAGCGGGCAGTAGTCTGAACATTGGCACGCGTTCTTCACCTTCACCTACATACCTACTGCGCCGGACTCTGCTTTGATCCCAAGCCAAGCCGTCGGCACAGCGTGAGCGTGCCCTAGCCTTACCCGTCTGGGCGCTTTGCCTCGCCCGAGAAACAAATTGCACGCCTTCCCGCTAGGCGGAAACAATCTAGGCGTTTCCCGCTTCTCCCCTCTCACCAAGGAAACACAAATACCCACCTACCTACCTCGTGAGAGCCGAGAACTAACTACCCAAAGTAGATAGGTACCACGAGCGCTCGGCGTGAGGGCAAGACGCAAAGGGTACGCCCCCGGGCACCGTTGTACGTTGTGCTCTCGAAGGCCTAGAAGCTCTACATGCCCTACTTCGACCATCGCACACCCCCTTCAGATTTCAGACTTCGGCCCATCGGCCCCACGACCTCGAAGGCGCCCGGGTCGTCCTTCCGCTGTGCTTCCCGGGCCCCAGGCAATACATACATACTTACCTGTAGGCTGTATCTATCCCACTCGAGATGTACACATCCGAAGGATTTCGCGAAGAATACGGTTGTTGGAGGGAAGCTATGCCTACTGTGTTTTTACTCGCACCCCCCCTTTTTTTGCGCAACGCCGTAAAGATGGCGAGCCTGATGCCTAGAGAAGGGAGGCGGTGGGAGGATAACTAGTATTTTTTTTGCTTGGGGGGGACTTGCGATAAGGTGGATGGCAGTTTGGATATAATGCGTCCGTGGGGGATGGCTCGGACACGAAAAAACTGTTTTGGTTCGGTCTTCATTCTTTTACCTGGCAGCCTTTTTTGTATACTTGGGGGTATACCTTGACACTCAGTTGCACGTGTCGAGTGGTGCTTCTTGAGTTAGACGAGCCTTGGTGTTCTGTTGTCCGTTCTTTGAGATTTGCTCATCTCGGCTTCACTCCTCTATTGGCCGGTGTACCTCGTTTATATACATTTGAAGCTCTTTACTTGTAGCTTCATTGCCCCAGGTCTATTACCGGTTTATCGCTACCGTTGCTTCCCGATTCCGTGGTCTACGACAGACAACACTGAGAGCAATGTCGTCCATGGCCGTCGACCAGGCCCAGTTCGTGGAGCAGTACATAGGCAAGTTGGTGCCGTACTCGTTCCACGGCGGCTTCGTGTGTCTCAGCTATGGCATCAGTTTGATTGGGACGGGCACATCGCTCGAGTTGATCCGACGGCGGACGTCGCATAGAGGTCTTCACAACTTGTAAGTCTCCTACTTATCTGAAGCCCGCCGAATGTATAGCTGACTCTTTGGGTTGAAGATTACTGCTCCTTGGGGCTGCTATTGCCATGGGCGGCATTGCCATCTGGTCCATGGTATGTTTTCTATTGCCTTGTTCACAATCTACTTGGATCTCTCCCTCCACCCCGTTCCTAGCAGAAAAAGGCCACTCGGAAAGACTGACCATCCCAGCACTTCATTGGCAACCGTGCCATCTACATGCTGGACGGCGAAGAAACAGTTCAAATCGCCTACTCGACCGCCCTCACCATCATGTCCCTCCTTTTGCCAATCCTGGTCCTCGTGCTCGCCTTTCTCGGTGTCTCCGGCAGCGGGCAGTCCTGCTGGTACCGCATTGTCTTTGCGGGAATTCTCTCTGGCGGCGCCATCTGTGGCATGCACTACCTGGCCAACGCGTCCATCAGCAACTATGCCAGCACATATAAGCTGTCCTACTTAATCGGGTCCATCATCATTGCCGTCCTGGCGAGCACCACCGCGCTGGCGCTCTTCTTCGTCTTTGAGAAATCGTGGAGCAACGCGTGGTGGAAGCGGATAGGCTGTGCGATGGTCCTCGCGGGGGCTGTGTCGGGCATGCATTGGTGTGCGGCCGTCGGCACGAGGTATCGTCTCGTGATTGTGACGCCAGGTAAGGGAGTTTCACGACAGAATACCATGATTGTGGTCATTTGCTTGGTATGTGACATGTCCCTCCATCCTTCACTTTAGGATTCTTTCTGTCCGAGAACTTGAGGACCTTCCCGCGTGCTTGACTGGACAAGACCAACAAATGCTAACCCACTCCACTCCCTTAGGCCATTTCAGCAGGTGTACTCATGACGTGCTTAGCCATCTACTCAACTTGGGTACGGCGTGACTATGCGAGCAAGTCACAGCAGGTGGTGCTCGCAGCGGGCGTCTTTGACGACAAGGGCCGCATCATGGTAACGCAGGATGGATATCTTCCCAGCGAGGTCGTGACAGATACATATGTGCCCAAGGTTGGTGCTCCATGTGTTGCAATAGAGTCACCGTGCGCGGAATAGACGAGAATAGGACTCAAGGCTAACACCCGCAGTCCAACGACGATGTGTTCAACACAAACCACCCCCTCTTCCACTGGATGTTCCGCGCCTCGTGCAACTGGGACACCATGGCCAAGATGATGGGCAAAATGGCCCGCCACATCGCGCTGCTCGCCCAGGAAAACCACACAGGTCGAGCGGGCCGCGCGGGCGTCAAGTTGGTCGGCGTCGACGGACTCCTAGTAGACGACTACGACATCATTCTGCGCGAGCTCTTCTGCGTCACGGCCGAGGCTCTCGCGACCAAGACCAAGGAGACGCTCAGCCGCGCGGGCACCCTATGGGACGACATGTTCGTGACGGGCGAATCGAGGGCAGCGCCTCGAAAGCGTCCGGTTCTGTCGATGGACAGCTTCAGCTTGCACGGGCTGGCGGAAAAGGGGTTCCAGCCCAACGCGGCGAGCGTGCAGGAGTACGGCCGCGGATGTCTCATGTTCCTGGTACGCCGGGTGGACGGCAAGCGCGACGTGGAGCGGCTCGAAGCGGCCGGCTTCCGGTTTGCCGAAGTACACCAAGTCGTCGGCACGATCCGAGCCAGCATGCACATCAAGACTCCTGATCTGGAGGCACGGCTCCGCGCCATGTCGACGCAGCGAGACTCGACCACACTGCTGGCCCCGGGCGTACACGTCGGCCTATTTGCCGTACGCGCACGCCTCGACCGCTCCGGCTTCGACGTTCTGGCCCAGAAATCGGCGCGAAATCTGCTGCCATGCGTTGCGCTGCCCATGCAGCGTCTGGATCCCGCACATGAGGCCTTTGTACTCAGCCTGCGCGGTCTCACCCTGGCCGCCATCCTGAGCCGCATCGAGCGCCAACTACACTTTGCCTCGACTGACGAGAAGACCTTTGCCACGGCCCTCCGCGCCAGCATGTCCACCCTACGCGACGTCCTCGGCGATGAAGCCTTCGACGAGGCCACACTCCTTCCTCGCTCCGTCCAACTTCCCTGTGCTGGCAGCCAACGCTCCGGCCAGGCGCAACAGCTCGCCCGGTGCACCCTCATCGCTTTCCAACTCGTCATGCCCATCCACGCGAGTCCCCTCGCACCACACTGCGAATTCACACCCCTCACCTTCTTCAAGATGCGCCAACTCACCTACGACGGCTCCCCGCACCACGTCGACTTCTCCCACATGGTCCACCGGGACCTCTCCTCCGGGGTCCTCGACGCCCCATCCCGAGCTGCAACCGTATCCTCTCCGGTTCCTCCAACCTCTATCCGGAAACCCAGCCTCATATTCCGCGCTATCCCGGCGTTCATACCCTGCCGTCGCGGCGCGTCAACCACACGACCTGTTCTTCCTACAACGCGCTCCCAAGAACGCTTCGCGAATGCGACGGCCTCGATGACATGTACGCCTCACTCCTCTGACTCCATCTTCGATGACGCCTCGAGCCAGGGCTCTGTCATAAAGGAGGTTGCCACGACGACGATTCATCACCATAAGAGTGATATAAGGAGTAGTAGTCCTGATCAGCATTCACATATGCATGCCCTAGGCGGGATCATGGTCTCGCAGGAGGTGTCTATCAATGTGCAGCATCAGGATGTTGATGCGGCGGAGATCGTGGGCGTGGGGGGGAGGTCGCGCGCGGGGACGTTGGTTATGGCAGAGAGGTTTTATAGTGCGACGGCGGGAGGGGAGGGTCTGGAGGGGAGGTTCCCGGATGCGGCGTTTGTGGATGAGTTGTTTGGGTTGACGATGAAGGCTGATAAGAGGGCTTTTTTGTAAGGGTTGCTGTTGGGGACCTAGGATCGAGTTGAGGGTGAGTCACGTGTTGATGTGGTGTTTTTGTACTTGATGGCCTTTTCTCTCTTTTCCCTTCTTCTTCTTCTTCTTCTTCTCTTCTTTTGTCTTTTTCTACTTTTCTTTCGTTCTCAACTACTCTCTCTTCTGCCACTTGGTTCTTGTCTTTTGTCCAGCAACTGCCGTTTCTGGACCAGAAACAATTTGTACTTTATATCCAGCGTCAATGATGCATCTTAACAAGACTTACCTGCTATTGTATTAACAGATCTGATGCACTTTCAAACCACTATTCGTATACTCACATCGTATATCTAAAGTCACATGCTATTACTTCTCAACGTATACGATCAAGTGTCTTTGCACACATCCCATTTCACTCACTGTATACATGTCTTCTTATACTTCCATTAGCTATTCTTATGCAAATTTCAATTGCTCAGTGCTCACTTCATAAAATAACTGCAAAATGTCTCATGTGACATGTACAGTGGTTACACCTCATCCATCCGAATTCCGCACTACATACTCTCCTTTTGTACTTCCGCATAGTCCTACTTTCACATTTTCACCGGTGAACCGTGACCGTATACTTCATATCCAGGAGTCTTTCTCCTGCACATTCCCACTTTCTGTTTCCTCCTATATCCATCGCCCTTCATACTTCCTGTACACCCATCACATGCATCTCATTTCACACATACCACCGCATACACACTCACATAGCACAACCCCCAACTACAAATAGACGCCTACAATGATATCGTATCCGTGCAACGCTCATCTCCGTCTCTCATGCACCCTACCAGAGTACATCATAGTACATACATATGTCATAGAGCAAATGTCTTTGTTGAACGAATACGTCATCAATGCACACAGCCTTGCAGAAGGTGGGCGTGCATGGTTCTCCCTCCTTCTGGCCTTCAGAAGAGACAGTCGTTGTCTTTGTAGTAGTGCGTCCCATCGTAACACGAGATCACTGCCTCGAGTGGCATTACAGTAACACAACATACATCCTGCGCGACACTCGTCACATCACTCGCTCCAACAGGCTTCCCCACAGGCTGGCTGTACAGAAGGGGCATATTCACATCCCAAGTGGCTACGGTAGTAAGCTACAGCCTCAGCCTACACGTATTCTTTTGTGCAACTGGCAACTGCATCCACGGACCATGATCCCTCCACGCTGTCCCGCAGAGTACTTGGAAGCACAGAATCGCGTGCACTGCCATGCAGGGCGACCTTCTGAAGGTTCTTGGGTGGTACAGGTGTAAGAGTGTATGTAGCTTTAACCCCTGACGTGCTGATCAAAGCGGAGGTCGCCAAAAAAGGACATGATTCCTTCGTCACTCGTTTGCGACGTGATCCTATGTAGATACTAGAAGCCTGGCTGCCTGGAGTATTGAAGCATGCAAAAAACAGTGAATTGGTGTTGCGTGAACGGTGAACAACATATGGCATGACGGCCGGCTACTGCTATGTTGCTGAAGCTTCGTCCCTATATCGTGCCATAGTTGAGCTGTGTGTCGAACTTACACGTGCCTACCTATACTGAAGATGTACAAGCTAGCTGCTGCAGCAGACCGAGCAGCTCGTAACAAAACATAGACCATGCTTCACATCGAGATACAAGGCTCTAACAACGTCCTAGTCGACAAAGGTCTGCCCGGTCTCGCCGCCATATGTGACATGGGACATGTCCCTTCGATTAGGCACAGGCCTTACTCAGACTCTGTACTTGGAAGTTGGTCATGAGTGTCAGACGTTCCAACGCAGCACCCAGGACTCAAGTCGATGTGGTAAGGCCTGTGCCTAATCAATCTATCAAAGGGCTTACAAGTTAGTAGTTACCTCCGTAAAACTGCACAAGTTGCATATAGCAAAGAAGCAGCAGTACTCGGTAGGTAACAGGTTTCGCTGTTTGATACGATACAATATGTAGCGTAGCATACACGTACCCACGAACGACATGCGGCGCAAATTGCAATGAGTCCAAGACTCAAGAGTTGCACGTCAGATGTCCGAAACTGCCGTGGAGTCAGGAGTCAAGACCAAGTTAGGGGTCTACGTCCACGGGCGCAAAAAAAGACACCAACAAAATCTCATCACGTCTCCGTCCCGCCTACGCAATCATCATTGCATCAATGGACCCTCTGCCACGCAAGCGGCAAGCCATGCTCTCCGACCCCATTGAGGCTCGGTACCTAAACTTTCCCTTACATACGAGCTCATTGCGTGGGTTGGACCAAAATAGGCCCAATGTGGTGGTTTATGGGAATTTTTTGCCAAGCATTGTAGCTCGTAGCTTGTAACTATACACAAGTCTTGGACAGGTACATAGGGGCAAGGAGGCCGCAGGCGCTTCATCACATACATACCAAACGATAAGCCATGCAAGTTAGACCACTCAAAAACACACAGTCGTCATCTCCATCATGCCCTAAGCCACGCTGTGCAGTCAGGTACCCACCCATACATGCTTTCTTTCCAGCTCATCATCAACGATCAACGATTCAACATTTCTTCATCCCCCCCCATATCTTCATCAAAGCCCACGGTGCCCACCGCAGGCCAAGCTTCCCAGCCCCATATCCCACCGTTTTCCAATCTTCAGCCCCCCCCGCCGCATCAACCCGTGGATCCTTCGCCCCAAAGCCTTAATCGCCGCGCGATTTATCGCAGGGTATGGAGTACAAAGGTATGTACCTAGGTATATAGAGGTCCCGGGTCCAGACGGCTGCGCCCATTCTTTTGTGCGAGACGGTTCAGAATTCTAGGCCCTCAGTCCCGACTCCCACGTGCGCGTACCAGGTGTGCATGGGGTACATATAACTTGGAGATTTTGCTTGAGGAATTGAGATGACGGACTGATGTAAACCTCACGTGTCACATCCTGGACGAGCAGATACCCGAGTGGGAGCTTGTGTCGGTGCAAAATCCCGTGATGAACCACGGACCTAACACATGTACAACTTCATGTCGGTATCCGGCAGGCAGGCCATGGATCCATGATGAAGAGGTCCCGAAAAGACCATACCTACCTACACGTCATGGTGTGTATTTATCCGGCAGGCAGGCAGAGATGCCGAGGTTGGGATATGACAGCACGCCATTGTACTATGTGCCAAGGACCACGGCAGAACCGCCAATCCTTTACTCAACAGCTTCTACAACTTACATCAAGACGATAGAAGACTATCTACTCCGTACATTCACACTCCACACACGAAGATAGCACCACTGGTAAAGGCAAAGGAAAATCGTAATTGAGCACATCATTCAGCCGGTTCCATCACGGCCCTCCTCGTAACGACTATGTATGTGGAAAGAAAAAGAGAGAGCATCGTGGGGTATTTTTTACAGAAATCGCTGTGCTCCCAGGCGGCCAGTTTGACCTTTTGATCAGCTGTTGATCCTGTAGGCATCGGGCAGAGAACAACGGGAAATAAGCGATAAAGAAAAGAAGCACTAGTTTGTGCGAGCGACAATGAGACCCATACGCCATGTTCCCCCTTGGCCTCGTCGGCTTGTTGTAAGACTGCATGGGACTTTTTGTGTTGTGCGCATAGTCAAGGCGCTGACCAAGCCAAGAGGGGGAAAAGCGACAGGTAGGTAGTAGGTAGTAGGTGGTAGGTAGTGATGACAGAAATGGAGAAAGAGAGAGAGAGAATACAAAAGAAGAAAGAGGGAGGAAGAAAGAAGGAAGAGAGAGACAATGCAAGGGAATACAAGGTATGGAGGTATGTCGCAAAAAAAGCATGTGAAAAAGACAAACGAAAAGAAGATAAATAAAGATGAAAAAATGACCCAGACCATCATGATTCGTAAAACAGAGCCACAGCGGCTACTCCATGTCCGCAACATTCCCGTCTTCACGCCCCCCAACGATAGAGCGTAATGGCGCCCTCCCCGACCCCCCGAACTTGGGCTTCCTCCGAAGATCCCGCCTCCTCTCAGAGTCAAGACTCCCCGCGCGATCCTCCTCACTCGCCTCCTCAATACGGTCGTCCACGAGCTTCAACCGACGAAGACCGCCCCCCGTACCGCTCGTGAGCCTCTTGGTTCTACCTCCCTTGGCGGAGGCTGGCTTGGCGGGGAGCACGTCGCTCTCATCGTCTGACTCGTAGTCGTACCCGAGAGCTTTGAGGCGTTGTTTGCGGCTCATTCCGCCGCTGTGGTGGTCGCAGGCGGGGGTACCCGGTGAGGAACCAACAGTTGTGTCATCTCCATGGAGGCTGTAGAGGACGCGACATACGAGGCACGGGGACGGAGTTGTGTCTGTGACTAGGCCTGGTAGATTGGCGCTTAGATCGCGCAAACCGGCATCGTGGAATAGGGAGCCTTCGGTGTCGTTGAATCTGGACTGGCGCTTTTCCGTGAAGGAATCGACGTCGGAGTAGTCGGAAGTGAGGCACTCGGCGTGCTCAATATTCATGATGCCGGAATGATAGCGTGCATCGTCACTGTAGCACACTTCGGGGATCGGCCCAACCCCGTGGTCCTCGTCCAGCGTGGAAAAAGTAGGAGAAATTTGGTAGCCATCGCCAGCTGAGCTTTTGCCGTCGAACATGGTGGGATATACGGACAGAGATTTAGGGCTTGCCAAGGAGTCGATCGAAGTCGCCTTGGTATGCCGGCTACTGCTTGGATATCCGGCCACACTGCTGCCGCACCTGCTTCCATAGTCTGAGAATTCTGCTGTCGTCGGCGTGCTGTTGCTCAGTGGTAGTGACCCTGGATGTAGCGACGAGCGCCGCTGCGGAACCTTTTGAGGCCCTAACTCTCCATCCAAGGCCAGACCCTTCTGTGCCATTTCCAAGAGTGCCTTCCAATCAACAGAGAGTGGCAGCTGGGCCAGCGATTCGTCAACGGCACGGCGCACGGCATCGTGCAGTTCTGGCTGGTGAAACAGTGGTGCAGCACGAGAAGCACCAAAGTTAAGCTCGGCTTCGTTGTCGACAGGATGCAATCTGTCGAGATGGGGGTGGAGATCTTCTGAAGATAAATGAGGGCGTACGTAGCCACTCAAACTCGACATGCCCGTTGCGGATGCAGCACGTCGGCACTCATTCTCTCTCCTCTGACCGTCGGCAACGTGAGAATAACTTTGCTCTCGTCTTACAGACAGGCTGCTTTGAGAGCGATATCGGGGGACACACGGCGGCGAAATCGATCTGTCAGTGTCCCGTAGCTTTGAAGGACGCCGCGATTGGCTCGCGTGGCTTGGGCTGGCGCCTGACACTGGTGGCCCGATCGATATCCGTGTGGTTTTCACGTTGTGTGTGTTTCGCGAAATGCCAGAGCGGGTCGTACCAGACTGGCGGTCTGTTGATGCCGAGCTTCCAGGTCGAGCTGCTGCAGAAGGAGACACGACGGGTCGTTGCAGGCCACGGACTCCCTGTCTGGACGCCTGCCTGGGTTCCAGTGAGAGACTTGTCAATGGCCGTGTTGGTGTCCGGTTTTCAGTCACGCTCATGTCGCCCACCTCGCTGCCGCCTCGGATATTGCTCCGACTACCTCGGTAGGAAGGTTGGGCTGATTCTCGTCTGGTCATAGAAGGACTTTGGGATGAAATACTGGATTTGCGCGCATAGAATTCGCGAGCGGCCGCACTCTGTACGTCGACCCCGTTTTCTCCCATGTTTCTCTCGGCCACGTCCTCTCCGTAGTCTCGAACACCAGTCGCTTGCACACGGGACCGGAAATCGTGCGGCCTAATTCCACCTTGCGCATCCAGGATGTCGACATGGGCCTGTGGTCGTGAAAGCGAAGCAGCCATCGAATCACTAATGGAGGGCACGAATGATGACCGAAGACCTGTACTCAATGTTAGCCTTTCTCTTCCCATGTAGGCATGACATTCGGACAGGCGTTGCTTACTGGTTTGTGAACCTATGAGCACGGAACGGCCATTCTTGGGGCGAAAAGACCGCTCAGATTTTCCGTCGTCGGCGAACCGCTTGTTGAGGAAGTTTAAAAACCCCATGGCTGTCTATTGCCTACGGCCATGGAACCGCCAAGAGGCGTGGGACGCTTGGCGACTTGTGTTGTATAGTCGCAGGTGAAAGTAATCTAATAAACGTCTTCGCTGCAGTGAATAATCCGAAGTCGCTTCGAGTCAGGACTTGACAACCTCGCGGTTTGAAATGACCACACAGTTGTCTCAAAGAAATGAGGGAAGCAGTAAATATACTATGGCAAGGGTTGCCTTGGACGAGCAATGTAGCCGCATCCAGTAGGTAGGTTCCTGGCCACGCGCCTCCAGTGGCCACGGATGAAACTAAACCAAAATGGCGGCATCATGCATACACCGGCACACTAACATCAGGCGAAAGGCAAGGGCTTTCACATTGCACGCCTTGGGTGTGGACCGTAACGACGTTACGCCCGTGGAAGGTATCGAGGCGTGGCGTCTGGAGACATCTCTTATTGGACAGACGTTTTCCTCTTTGTGATCGCTGCGAGTTCCGTCTCCGGGCCCTTTCGTGACAGGGGCAAGGGGGTAAGCCTTGATAGGTAGGTACCTAGGTACATACATATTTAGGTACCTGGCCTGGTATGTAAGGTGCTTGGGGCCAAGATGCAATAGTGGAGGATGCCAACCTTGATCGCTCAGCTCCTGGGCGCGACCTTGGTGATCAAGTCTGGACTCCTTCCGGACTCCTTCTGGACTCCTTCTGGACTCCTTCTGGACTCCTTCACCAAAAATAAGCCATGGCCTGAGTTGTCGTGATAGGAAACCCCTGGTTGACAGCCGACGAAGCGAGCAAGTCGAATTGTTCGCAGCTAGCGGCTTTGTCCAGTCCGCTGACAAGAAAGCAGCAGGCTGCAGAAGGCTCTCAACGGTTTCCGAGCACGCCAGACCAGCCAATCGCTCACCTGCGCGCTAAAAGTCGCCACGTTTTCTCAGAGTTTTGGGGAGGTTTTGTTCCAGTCCCACATCAGATGAGAGGCGCATGTATTTTCGGGGCTTTTCGAGCAGTCGACGACTCGGCGAGTCCGGGTCTTTCGGCAAGCTGCAGGCAATACGTTGGACAGTACCCTACGGGCCTACGGGGACCCCGAGCGGAGAAGAATCACTGCACTGTCACGTTGTTGTATATAGGTACTCAGAAGTTGAACAGAACAATGAAGATCCCGAAGGCGATTGTTGCCTGTAGCTATGGCTCACATCATGAACCGATGAACTTGCTTGCGGAGAATAGGAGCAATTCATCTGGTCTCTCTTTGTGACTGAGACGAAGACGCCAGCGCGCGACCAGCACATGATTCATGTATGTAGTCGTTAATGGTCAGGACAACGGATGTGCATCGTGATTCTTTGTCAAGCGATCAGATCATTAGACTCTGCAGCCGCCTCTGTTACCGATATGGTATCGCTGATGCAGTGGCCAAGACTTGGGCATCTCTCGCCTCCGTACATACTCGGCAGCTAGTTGATGTGATCAGCTGACGTCCATATCTGTTCGATCCTCGATCCTTTGTTGAGATCTTCGGAGGATGGACGTCAACCGTGGTGATTGGCGCGGAACGACTTACCTGGTCGACATACCTAGAAGCCCAATAACTGACAGAACGGTGAAAGCAAGTGTCGCTCAAATGCGATTGTGTGTTATTATCGAGAAGAGCAACGATAAAATGGCCACAAGTGACAAGGCCCAATAGCAGAGGTAGGTACCTAACCCTGCCACGTTCACGGTTCGCTCCTGCTGTTTCTAGCGCCTATACATACAAACTTCCAATCTCCGCCCCCACAGCACGCCAAATGACGCGAACCGTGTTGAGTTGAGTACATACCTTGGGTACCTAACCAAACGTAATGCATGTATCTGTGTACATTAGGTACTTTGGAGCCTTGTAAATAGTGCGAACATCCCACTCAACTGACCTGACTTGCCACATACCTACCTCAAAGCATTGATCATTCAAAGTCACAAGCTCATGTTCTGATCTGACAATCCCCGAGTAATAACTTGTTTTGGCCTCGCAAAAGAACGTCAGTGCTCTTAGCCCAGACGTCCTCACCCAGCCATCCACGCAAGTGGCAACGTACCTCTGTACCTAATGTACGGAGTATGTACCGTAAACTAAGCTCCCGTCGTAAGATCGGCATCCGGCATGACGGTACTTTGTCTCCTTCAGCCATCTTCACTTTACTGCCTTGCGCCTCCTCGGAAAAGGCGACTGACCAACTCTGTTGCGGGAGCAGCCCCGTGCGCCCGCCGCCAGCAAGAGAAATGAAGGGAAAGCCATCGCCATGACATGGGGACTTGATCGCCTCGCGTTCCCTGACTGTTTAGCAGATTCCTGCAGAGGTGTCAGGGAGAGCTAGTTGCCGATCTTGATTATCCGTCAAGCATGTGATGCGGGATGGGCCTATGTATATATGCCTACAGGACTTGCTGGGTTTTCATGGAGAGAATACAAAGAAGCGGTTGGATGCACGTTGTCGTCATGGCCGTGATTCCGCCCGCGGAGACGCAGCCCCACCAACGAGGAAAGGGGCACATGAAAGGGGCTTGACGGTCTTGACCACCTTTTGGACCGCTGGACTTCTTTTTCATTGTACCTGGTTCCAGAGAAGAGGCAAGGCTGGATCCAGCCAGGTATATTCATGCACAATCATGGCACATATTCTGCACAAGAAATCGGGTCTGTCGTCAGAGTCGTCAGTTTGGCTGTCCTGACTATCTTGAAGTGTTTGTGTCGCGGGATGAGAATCTCATCACCCCGGTCCCCAACGGCAATACGTGTATGCACCTCATTGCGGCGTACAGCGAGCGCACAGCAGCCCTGGGTCCTGGCTTTATACTACTGTGTCAGCCTTGTTACTCTAAGCGGCTCACGTTTCAGGACTCAATGAATGTCATGGTCCCAGAGAATTCCTTGTCAGAGAAGTTTCCAGATTAGGTGAATAGATGGACCCATGGAGAAGATAGATAGAGAAGAACAAGAGAGAGGGAGATGAAAGAAAAGGAGCGGGAAAGAATGAGTTACAAAAAGAAAGCTCTCGTTTTTTTCCTCCTTGTAGTCAAATCGAATATCGACTTCTTCTTATGTAGCGCTTCGGCACTATCTTAGAATCGAGTCGAGGCAGCAACGTGTGGTATTTACAAGAGTAACCAAGAACGAGTCACGACACACAAAGCATGCATGCAAATGAGAAATAGTCGAACACAAGTATTACTAGGTAGCGAGTCAAGAAGGAGAATGTAAACAGCCTATCCTAGGGATGTATGATTTCGGACTTCTGGCTCGGGGCTTTGACAGAAAGTAATCAGGACATGCCAGTACGATCGCGTCAAGAGTCTGATGAATGGTCTAGGTGGGAAGATCCCGTGAAGAACACGGCACCGGCTCATCCGTGTCCGTTATAGATCGCGATTGGAAATCAACGCAACGGATGTTATCATCCAAAGAGACAGCTTGTCGGCTACTATCGTGTCGTCAAGATTCGGAGAACAACTACGTAGGGAGGAGGCTTAGTACAGACAGAGGACCTCTTGCAGAGTTTACGACTGTTTCTCCTTCGCATGGTCTGTGCCCGCTTTTGGTCGCCCTGTTAACTACATGATAGGTACATCAGACATCTACTTATGTACCTAGGTACTTGGTACGTTCTTCGACTTCGACGAACGGACCACATAGACAGCCTCTTTTCGCGTCCCAGCGACCAAGCCAGACTGTGCCGACTCCCAACATCGTCAATAAGTCCGCCAAGACAATCATCGGGCGGCGTGAGCCCTGTTGACTTCGCGACTTCGAGACAACCAGGAAAATCTGCGATGAAATCGCGGTCGTTGCTTTCATACAATGCTGGGGAATTGTCATGACAAATGCATGTTCTTGCTCTCCAACAGCTCAGCGAAGGAATCGAAGCCAGTCATGGGACAACTTTGATGGTGGGAAAGCGACTTCTTGTAGGTCGTATCACGACCAGCAGCAGCACGGGAGGAGATCGAAGCCTTGGCGGTCACGCATCCTCTCCAGGGACCAGACGTCAAAATTCTAGAAGGGTCAGTCGACCTCAGGGCCTTCCAGAAATAACTCGAGAACACCGAGGACCTCGTCAACACTGTGGTAAAGATTCACGTGTGAGACAGCTCACGAACAGCAACACAAGAGACTGAGTTCTTGACAATCAAGCATCCTCTCCCGACGTCAAAAAGTACAGGAGACAGTGAAGACTCCAGGGCCTTCCAGGTGACTCGTGAGCAATGAGCACTCGTCGATACTGTGATAAAACTCACGTGTAAGGCAGTTCACGAACAGCAGCAGCATGAGAGGAGACCGAAGTCTTGGCAATCAAGCATCCTCTCCAGACGTTCAAAGTCCGGGAGATTCAGCGACACCTTGTGGGGATAAAAGATCTTTCTTTTTGAGACCTACCTATGCACTCACTACCGTCCTCAAACGCCCAAGTTGCGGAGACCGTACCAAGCGTCCAAAACACCAATTTCAAGCTAGTCAAAGACAAAATACAAACATCTTTTGTACTCTTCGTGGTTAACCTCTTTAATCGCGGCGGGGGCGGTCTCCGTAGCGGTAGGGGCCACGCTCGTTGGGGTTATTTTGTGTCACCTGCGTCACATTGACGGGGATGGAGTCAAACTAAAAAGTATCATATTAGCATCTTAAAGACCATGGCAAGGCAGCGCAGAAATGAATATGAATTGGAAGAATAACATACGCCAAGGTGCTTCAGTAAGTCCTTCGTCTCCGAATCAATGTCGAGCTGGCCCGACTCGTTCTGCGTAAAATCGAGGGCAGATACCTCTGGGACGTACTGGTCTTTCCGCTCGCGCTCTTCTTCTTGCAATTTGAAGGAGATTCCGCGGACAGGGCCACGCTGAATCCTCTTCATCAGGTGGGTGGTGTACCCGGCAATCTGTAATCATTTCGTGTCAGCCTTCGAAGGTTGAAGATGAACATTGCAAGCGATGGGCGTCCAAGCTGCCCCGGGATTTTTCAAGCAAAGCAATTCCGGGTGAAAGGCCTGCTGCTCCCGGGCGTAGATACAGGACGAGGACGAGGACGACGTATGCCCTTAGTTTGCTGACCTTGTTGCGGAGACGCTTGGAAGCGATGACCGCTATCTCATCGCATATTCTCTTGTTGGTCTCAAAGTCGAGAGTGAGTTTGGGATAATAACGCTCGATCATCACCTTGGCGGACTTCTTGACCGTCTTCGTACGGACTCGACCCATTCTTGCGGTGCTGGATAGAGAAAAGAATTGGCGATGTTGCTCGAGCAACTCCTGGGTTGGTGTATGTGGGTAGAGTTATGCTCGATTTGATACTCCGTTGACAAGGAGAGCTTCGGCAGCCTGGACTGATGTGTGGGTGGATGTGAGAATTGTGATCAGGGAGGGGCTTGCTCGGGTCAGTGGAAAATCACGTGTCTTTGATGTTCCTTGTCCTATTTGGCGTAGGACCGTACAGCTCCACCTCATTAGTAAAGCTGAACTAATATTGCCTCCCAAGAAAATTCCACATGACCCTGCATTCCTGAAGTATGTACCGTTACCTACCGTATCGCATAGACATATATTCGTCCTCGACAGCTACCGGAAACTCAAACACATCCTGCATTTCTGTGCCAGATAAGTACATACTCCGTATACAAGGTACATACATTAACCGGGGGCCGGGGGTGCCATGTCTCGGTTATCGCCCCTTTCGAAATTCCCGGCGATGCGACGGCCCACCTGGACTTCTCTGCACACATGGGAGGCCCAGGGCGGGTTGCTACGATATCGGATCATGCAGTTGTTGTTGTTGTTGTTGAGTATTTAACGCCACTACGTCCCAGTTTTGGGCATACTAGGGCGTGCAGGGCTAGTCCCG
>SRPQ01000223.1:0-31919 GCA_018360075.1 Claviceps cyperi
TGTATGAGGGATAAAGCTTCGGCGCCATGCATTAGCTCGGACCCACGGGTCGTGGTGAATTTTTTGAGTCTATACGGTAGTTGTCAGGTCTTGTAGTAGTCCAGGGAGGACTGCTGTCTTTTGAGTATCATCGTCTTCGTGTACAGTTGAGGTCTTGTGGGCACCTTGGCTGCCTTTTTTGCATTTACCGTCTGTCCTCTATTTTCTGCTTAGGAGTAACCTACAATAGGTACCTCCAGGCTCTGGTACAGTGGCCCCGCGTACGGAGTAAATAACACCCAGTTTCCCTTCACTTTTCGGGAATGCAGCGAGCAGCCATGTCACATGTGAACGCCACCACGCCCTTTGAAGCCATTCAAAAAACATTCGATGCCACGCATCAGGAATCACGTGTGGTCAGCCTTAACAGCAAGCAAATCAGCGATCACTACTGACGAGGGAATTCTCCAAGCCTCGTTTATGGCATCACAAACGGTTCACTGATCAAGATTGGGGCATCACACCTAAAGGGCGAGAGCACCCGCAAGCTAACAAAACACGGTTTGCGACGCATTCAGACACATGGAAACAACCATTTATTACGACCAGAGAGCTCCAGAAAGATGCGCGCACCATGTTACAACGGACACAATTGCACGACACCTCAAGGCAAGGGGAGTCATGCATCGCAAAGCCGCACAACGCTTGTTCCTCGCAGAGGGACATGCCCAACTAATGCTCCAATTCGCGCTCAAGTATCGTGACAAGCCGCTTGCGTATTTTTGTCGCGTTTGATTGGCAGATGGTTGCGCTGTTGAGCGCGGCGATGGACAGACCCAGGAGTGGGTTTGGCGCCCTACCGGTCAGAATTGCACCTTGAACTTGTAATCCGAATAACTAACCCGGGTTTCAAGAAGGGCAATGGGCTCATTCTAGACTCAAAAGCAATCGAGTTTGATTATGTACAGGCCAGAATAAAAACAACCCCGGCATATCCTTATGTTTTGGGCCGAATTTCGCTACGGTAAATCAGGGTCCTATCGTCGTCCTCCCAGGGGATCCCGACTCAAAGACTCAAAGAGGCGGCGTCACAAGCGCCATCTACCGTGATCACACTGAAGAATGCCTTTCAAGAATTCCCGATAGTGACACCTTTCTCTGTGCATGACAATGTGACGGTTCACGCAGCTAGAATCGGGAAACTTTGCCTCAAAAAGCTACGGGTGACTCCTCTGGACTGGTCGCCATTCAGCCCTGACCTGAATCTCATTGAGAAACCTCTGGTTATGCCTGAAACAGCAAATCGTTAAACGTCATTTGAACATGGCGCATATGAAGAAGTGCCAGGCCGCATTGGAGCACCTTGAAAAAATTGCGACAAATGTTTGGGATGAACTCGATATGAAGCTTGTTTTGACCTTGTCGACAACGTGCCTTGCCGTCTTCAGGCGGTGATAAGTTCCAACGGGTGGTATCAAGTAATTGCAAGTAATTGATGTGGTCAATGAATGAAGCCTTCATGATTCTATAGACTCTGCTCAGTTACGCATTTTTGGCAATCAAAACGGCCAGATTGCGAAAAAGTGATGATCCCAAATGGGCATCATGTGGCGTTGGGCGTTATTTTTCTGGAGGGGCTGACCTGTAGCATATATGTCGATGCTAAGAACCAAAGGCCTGTTGGGACAAATCCGCGAGGGTTGCGTATACGCAAGGATTTGGGTTGACGTGAAGAATCTGTTATATTCATGGAAGCTATCTAGGAAGAGAAAGAGGAGAAGGGAAAAGGCAGAGGTGTGGTCTCATATACTCATATACCTGAGAAGGGAGGCCATTATCTCATCCGCCATCGTGTGCAAGTTGCACACCGGTCCTTAGCGTAAGCGCCCATTGAGGGCAGCGATTCCGACAGCGCCCGCTACGCAAACGCTTGTGGAAAGATTTCGAAAGATAAACAATTGGAAATCGCGCATTAGTTACCATCACACCACGCGTTCACTTCAGACAAGGCATTGGCGACTCGCTCGTGGCTGCAAAACCAAAAGCATGCCCATAAAGTCGAACCCAGGACAAAGGGGCAACCAATATTCACACGATCTACAACACCCAAGCGCTCGATGCTACGATGATGTAGATGAGCGGTATTGGCCTCCTCGCGTTTGGTCCGAAGGATAATCACAACAGTGGAATACAGCAACATTAGGTACATTGTCATACTCGATTTCTCTCCTCTCTCCGGGCTTATAAGGTCCACCACGATGGCTCCCTCTCAATGCTTCCGATTCTCCAACCTTTCTCTTCACGGCTATACATCGGATCATCAAGATAGCTAACCGCGAGGCTCACGCACAAAAGGTCTTGCTCCTGGAAATATCGAAATCACGTCCTCAACGACCGGTAGGTTGCAACATGTTTCTCGCTCCTTCGGGCGGTTTACAAAAAAATAATGCTTGGATCGCAACTCACCTTCATCTCCCTGCATAGATCCATCAAGGAACGCGCCCGGACCCGACTTGCAGGAGTTTTTGATGGCATAGACTCGCCGGGCAGACGCTGCAGAAGCCCAGTTACATTATGAGAATGGCCCATTGAAGAAGAGGGACTAGGTTGTCAAAAGAGAGACATGCAGCTGAAGGTAAGGACCCGTAGTAGGTTGTTTCCCCGTATTGAGTCAAATTAAGCCGCAGATGCAGAAATTCGAAGGCGACCGCTACCCATACGCCTGTGGATTCTTTTCGGAGAGAAACAATTGGAAATCCCGGATAAGTAACTGTCTCAACGCATGTTCTCTTTAGACGAACGATTGGCGACTCGCTCATGGCTGCAAAAGCTTGCCCATGAAGTCGAACCCAGGACAAATTTGGTACCCAGGTGGGGTAGTACGGACTTACATCATCATCGGACTGTTCGGAACCTGACGATACATCTTCTTCCTTCACATGCTCATATTTCCATAGAGGGAACTTCTCCAGTCAGGAATTGGTTTGGGAGCTTGAATGACCTGAACTGTGAATACAAAAAACTATGAGACAGCACTGAGATGCATATTGCCATCATCCCCATTCACGTCAGAGGTAGGGGTAGGAAAGATGAGATGAAACTTGATAGTGGAGGTCGTCGTCTCTAATGTGGAGGAAAACCATGGCTTCTCCGGTGTCTACAAACCTATATCTAGCCGATACCTTTGTCCACCATGGCCGCAAACAGCTGGGCGGAGATCTCTGCAACAAGTATTTTTCTCGTCGCTGTTGTCGCCGGTGATAACCCTAAGCTTTGGAACGCACGGCGAAGTGCAAATTCGCGACCATATGAATGGTCAATGATATTCAGACAGCCGCGAATCAAATCTGCGTCGAAATCACTGGACAAAATCGGCAGAGCCGACCTATTCTGCCTATAAAATTGGGCTTAGTGTAACATAACCTGCCAAGAAAATGCTGCATGAAGGCATTACTGGCGGGCGATTCGATTTCATCCCCCCCCCCCCCCCCCCAACTTACAACACGGGGATGACCATTATCATGAACAATCAAGTCTGGCAGCCTCTTTAGATTTTGACATTTGTGAGCGCCAACTTCATTTAGAACGCGGCAAGATGAACAATGTCGCAGCTCTGTTATCTGCAGGGCTGAGGGACGCGCTTCAGTACAAAAAATATAGTAAGTTCCTCTAGCTAGTGAACAGCATATCTCCTACCTACAATGGCGTTAACTCCATGTAGACCAGAATCCGAGAGGAACCTGACGGCCTTGCCACAAGTGTATCCATGCGGCAATAGGCGAATTTTGAAGAGGGGCCTGGTGTTGCAGTCAGCATGGGCATCCTTGCCTTTCAAGTTTCAATTGCCCTCGCATAAGGCGGAGAAACTCTTGTCGGTCGATGTGCTTGCTACCGTGATCTCCAGCGTTTTGGACATTACTCATCCAGGGGGCCGCCAAATGCCAACCTCCGAACACAGTCATGAGTCATGCGTGCAGTATGACCGGTTGAAGAGGTCGCTATGCATCTTATGCCTACTGTTGGTCGCTTATGTATCCCTACGATTTGATTTTGAGGGAGTCCTTTGCCCGTCTTGGATCCAGATGCATAGGCTTCCTCCTCATTGTCGACTTCGTCTGGTGAGTGACGTATCGATCTAGAAGCGGATCGTGTGACGAGACGGTTTTTCTGCCCGGGAATTGCGATTTTTCTTCTTCACACGGCGGCTGTTTAGTAGTTTACTGTATCTTTTTTCTGTATTTCCACGGCCTTCAACTTCCACATAGTGAGCTCAGAGGCAGCAATCTTCCACTCTTTAGTTGGCTGGGGGGCTTGAATGGCCTGTACCACAAACGCGAAGAGCTGAGAAACAGTACCAAGATACATCTTGTCATCATCGCCAGGGATATCAGTCAGACCTAGGGCAGGAGAGATGGTATTCGACACGAGAGGGGTCGTTTCCAATGTGCAGAAAACCGTTGGCTTCCCTGGTGTCGATATACCCATACCGGAGGCCTTTGTTCATCAGGGCGGAAAACAGTTGGGCGATGATGACCGACCACAGGAACAAGTTGTTTTAGCCCGAACTTCTCGCCGCCCTCGTCGACGATACCCGTATCTAGATTTGTTTCGGTCGTATTGCCCAGAGCCGCTACGAGTAGTGCAACTGGCAGCTTCTGTGGCAGCTTGTACTCGACGGCCAACACGACTTCGAACTCACCAGTAGAAGAAGTTTTGATGCTGCAGAATTTGTCACCAATGCTGTTCTTCCCACTAGGTTCGGTTGACTGTGAGCGAGGCATTGTTTTCTCGCCACGACTTATATGCCTTTCGAAATCCACGTCCCCGTCAATGCCAAAACTTGTTCTGACTCCTTGACTCTGTAGTTTGCCTGACCTCCTTCATCAGGAATTCTACCACCTTGAGAAAAGAGTGAGTTCGAGCATGCTGCTATGTATCACTATTGTGATTGTTATCCTCATCTCAGTGTTGGATAAAACGTGTCGTTCGGTGCTTTCCGCTGGTAGTGTGTGCAGGAAAGAGTGTTGTGTGGAGCATCGCCGAGGTTGGTTCAGTTGGCGCCACAAAAGAAGAACAAAACTCCTCAACTCTCCATCACGTCGCGTCGCGTCAAGACACCCTACATCATACAACTATTCCGTTCAAGGTCCATACTGTACACAACTGCGCATCTCTGGCATGAAAATTGGCCTCAATACGTTCGAGTCAAGCTATGTAATGCGCGTGGTGGTCCAAATGGTTGTTGTTGTTGTTGTTGAGTATGGCTGTGATGACCAAAAGGCTATAGGGTACGCGATGAGGCATTTTGAAGCCTTTTGAAGCCTTTTGAAGCCTCTTGGTTTGATTCTTAGTCACGACCAACGAGCAGGGCTGTGCGGCCCCGCGACATGAAGTGAGCCTCTCTGGCCTACTTGCCTCAACGGCGTTAATGGGATGGGAACCAGATGACCCACCAATATTACGCGGCGGAGCCTGGAACTTCCGACGGCGCTCCGCCTCATTGCCGCAGTCTCGACTCTGGATTAGACGCCTAGCTGCTGACAACAGTCTTGTCTCTCAACCTAAACATGCTACTAATAATGAATCACGTTCAAAAATCAGGTGTTTCGCGCCCGAGAGCTGAGACCACACGACATGAGAGCTGATGACCAAGTTGCTCTTATCCGATTCGCGTCTCCAGCGCTTGCAGCAGCTCGGGAGGATAAGGCCTGGGCTGTTCGTGGGTCCAGCCTTAGCCGCCCTTCCTTCCCGCAATACCCGCAGTATATACCCGCGGGCGTGGGCCCCCGGGCCACCGGACTCCCGAGTCACCGAGTCTCTTGACTCTGGACTCTGGAGTCTTGACGAAACTTCCACCGGCACTTCGAGAAAGTCTGCCCCGCGCCACTGGGTGAGCTGAGCGGACGTGCGTTTCTCGCGTGGTTTGACCTCTGTGTGATACAGTGTGTCACGCAATGTGGCAGCCTACCTATTGTAGAAGATCCGAATGTCGCCCAAATGTGAGCACAACAAGGTGCAGGCTGGTGTTCAGCACCAAAACACCAACAGATTGCCATGACGAGCTCTCAGCATCTAGCGACTAGACCCAAATCTCACAACCAGCATCGATATCCACGCAGGTGCCTCCTTATCTCTGCATTCTCTGCATAACTCCAGGTGTTTCACCACTCGTACATCGTCTACACAGTGTAAGTTATGTTATGTAACCCGTTTAAAACTGTTATGTGTGAAAGATGAGACAAATGTTTCGCCGGCCCTCCGTGCACACTGCATCTACAGAAGAAGGAAAAGAAAATTCTCGCTTTTTCCACTGCATAAAATCCTGATGATCCGCTTCGTTCGCAGATGTAGCTTGCTGAATACGACGTCTCGTGAAATGCTAAATGGTGGCACCCACCGTGGTCCCACTACCGGAAGTGCCTCGCGGTTACCAAGACAATGCATGTGACTCCTGAGCAACTAGTTCCGTATGCAAGATTTCGGAGACTTGCAAGCTTTGAAAGGTGGGCAAACAGGGCCTTTTGATCGTGCTTTGCATCACACATTCCCTGCCCTGGTGCACGCTGTCGTATTGTACTCCGTACGCTCCTATCGGCTACGACATCGACCCGGGGATTGCTTTCACCAGCCAGGGCAGCTTAGCAAAGGGCAGTGGAGCGTGCGCGGGAGCTCACCGCCCGCCTGACTAGGAAGGTACGTACCTTACATGTAGGTAGGTTCTAAGGTACCAACATGTGTGGGAGCGTACACAAGGTACTTAATGTAGGTACGTATCGTAGGCACATGCGACATCGCAGCTACGAGATGGCAGACCGGTGACCACACGACGAGTAAGCATGGAATACAGACGACTTGTTTTGCATATTGAGTAAACCCATCGGTTTATCTAGATCATATATTCACATTGTTACCATTCCCGGGCAACCCGGTACAGGATACCCTTGAGCACGGTGAACCAGCCGTTGCGGAATTCGAGGAACTTGTCACCGGTCCATGAGTAATTGGGCACGCATGCCACATAAATGAGGAACTTGGGTTGTGGGGTTTTATGTCTCGCAAGAGCTTCAAGGGCGCGTCTCACTCAAGTCATCGCCACCCTTCCTTCGGCCAGCGCCAGACGGCCGAAGGCTTCAAACCCAAAGTACACACAGACAGAGAGAGACAAGAGAGAAAAGAGAAATCATGGAAATTATGCAAATAGGAAAAGACAGCTGAAAAAGGCTAAAGAAAGCAAAATACGCCCATTCCACTTGAACCTGCCAAGCACTGAGTATTCAGTATGGCCCCATATTGTAAAGTGGCAGACTCGCCGGCTCGTACGTGTACTGTGAGCTTTGATAAAAGTTTTCTTGAAAACCCCCATAGACTGGTGTCGGGTTTGGCTCGTGTCCATACATGGTGTATTGAAGCGCCGGACTCGGATCGTCTGCAATACATGTGTCGTTGCCGCTGCTTTGTCGACTCTGATCCTCATGTCCTTTTGTCACTGCCACGCCCCAGTGTACACTTCCCCATGGTAATCCGGATAGCTCATGAGCCTCGCTCAAGTCGGTGGTCGAAGGCGTACGGTAGCTGTTTCCAGCGTTTTCTATATTACGAAGATTTCGTTCTGCCCTCTCTTTGTTTTCTCGAAGCTTCTCACCTAAAAAGCGCACTGTTAGGTAGGCACATGCTAACGATGAGGCTGATTCTCCTTATGAACTCACGAAATCTGCGCTGTGCAACACGGTTTTGAATGCGTCTTCTCTCCTCTGGATCCGAAATTTCTGTCCAGTCCACTTCTTGAGAAACCAACGATGCATGTTTTGGGTGCTTCAGCTGGGAGGCGGAATGTCTTTTGGCTGATGACAAGCCACTTGGGCGGCGCTGTTGTTCATCTATATTTGCCCTAGACATCGTTATCGAGACTTGAAAAAGCGTGGCTTCTCTGGCACTGGGCAGTGAAGATATGATGAAGTGATAGATTGAGAGTCCAAAGCTTGATGCAGTCTCTTCGGGGAGCAGTGTAGGAATTTGGGCCAGTGTATAGTATAGTTAAGTATAGGTGACAAAATGTTGATACAACATGTGCGAGAAAAATATACAACTTCTCTTCTCTCAAATCATTATAGCGGGGCCATGATGTGGTTTTAAACAACGAGAGATGAAACACAATCGCCATCTTATTGGTCCCAAAACGGAAGTGAGCCAGCGAAGAGTCAAGACTTGAAGATACCCCCCACTGACCCTCATTGGTCTGCAGCATCAACGTACGGCCCGGCTTATCAGAAATTGCAATTGGCAGGACGATGCTCCGTTAAGTGTGTCTCCAGTATGTACCTACGCGTGCCGGAGACTCGGTGTGGTGATATGGTACCGGCGGAAACATGGAGGGGTGTGTAGGCAGAGTTCACATGGTGTTGAGGTTGGAGAACTTGCCACTGGCCAGCAAAAAAAGCAACTAGTCCAGGGCCAGGGCTTCGGCATGTCATTTCAGGGTCCCGCATGCAATGTACGTACATACGCCCAACACTTTACTCCGTATTGCAGCCACCGAAAGAAGGGCGATCATCGATGGAGTGTGGCCAGGGTCGGTCACAACGGTACCTTCGATTCGCGTTCTAGTCGACGGCGATGTGGGCTGAGAAGGCCACTTGGGGCGTGGAGATGCGTGTCTGTCTGATAGGAGTCGCTATCCGAAGATGCAGTCGAAGGTGCCAAACAAGCAGAGAATGCTGGTGTTTCTTGGCGTGGTCTGCTGTCTGCTCCGGTGTCGTGAAGCTGATCGCGCATGAGGTGCCGACAAGAGGCAAGAGCACAGTGTTTTTTAGACTCGAGGCACGCTGGCTCTCAACACGGTCATCCTTTACCCTAACGAGACTTCCTTCTCTCCTGAGTCGGGTCTTTTCTTTCCTACATACCTACTTACTTGCTTCGCTGTTATTATGAGAAGAGCAGCTCTTTCAGCCCTCACAGCTCTGCGGAAGACTGATGAAACGTAATCCTTCATGACGAGTTAGGAGTACAATACGTTGCTCCACATGGCAAGGCAGCAATGTACCTAGGTACGCAGCTGACCAAACTGGGGCTCATACTACCATACCATAGATAGTCGTTTACATACCTCTTCTCTGTACATCATGCGGATGCATGAGGACTTGCTGCTAATTGAAGGGTCTGCAGCTGGCTCAAAGACGCACTCGCGGGTAGCCCGCATGCTTAGCCCCGAAGTTGAAATCTGACGAAATATAGGGTCCCATTATCGTCCCTGACGGGAAATCCGTACTGAGGCTTGTCAGAGCCGGTCCAGAACGGCGTTTTCTTCGGTGTCGGTCAGATGTTGCGCGAAGCAGGAACGCTGCAGCCTGCGATAATGATGGCGAGTCAAGACTCAAGAACTCCGTACGTAGCGAGGCAAGGTTAGCGTTGAGACTTGAGACTATCTAGGTAATCCAAGCGCGGCAGGGCATGTATGATATGACGTAGCTATGTACTCCGTATGTATATATCCCGAATGAGTGTCAAAGTAGCCTCAGTTCTATCTAGCAGGCCGCAAAGCGTCCAGTTGCTGATACGACAATCACATACATAACAATAGCCAACAGGTTGAAGTCCAAGCTGCATAGCGAACCGCAATGCGCAGTACCTCACAGGCAGTATAACGTTATACGTAGCTGCAGCGACGCCAACACCAACAGCACCTTGGATCAGTCGTGTCAGCCTTCGTGCTTCAAGGCTATGCTTCACGCCACAGCTCTATTTTTCACTCTGAACGAAGGAGAGACTCAAACAACTTTCCTATCTACATGTCTCTGGGACGAGTGTTCAGCCTCTTTGACAAAGTGGACCGCTGCCAGTGGCTTGACGACAAATCCTATGGCCCGAATGCTTGCAGGCCTACATCTGCATGGGTATTATGATCTTGCGCATCCAATGGCAAGGTTGCTTTGCGCACGCACTTTGTTGATGCTTCGAGTTCGTTCTGCGCTTCTAAGTTCTGCCGATTGGGTCGCACTGAGCTCGGCCGAGATGCTGCTTGTCCGCAACATCCAGACCCTTCTCCGATGAGCTTATATTTCTTGTTTCGGGTCACCGGCTCAGAGCCGTACCTAGACGGCGACTACCATGGCAATGTTCGTATGTTTCCACGCAATGATTTCGCACGTTGAGTGAGCGGAACACTGGAGAGTTCCAACTTCTGACTGCTGGACGGGAGACTCGAGTCTCCATGACGCGTGGAAGCAAAACACTATTGATGTATAGGCCCAATGATTCAACTTTGTAATAATAAACGCCTCGCTGCGCGGGTGGTGGCGCAGGACGTTGCAGCATGTTGTGCCTGCGAAGGTGTTTTGATGAAATATGTTACAAGAATGGCACGGTCAAAGTAGTATGTTACAAGTGGAGCGAACTTAAGCCTTGACGGCCGTTTCGATCGCTCATCCGCTAGATACCTAGCTGCCGAAGCCATTGTCATCAATTATTAAATTGCCGGTACCCATGGTTTGTACAGCTCATTGATAAAGAGGGCATCTTGACTACACACACACCAAGGTCCAGTATTTTTCCCTTTCTCGGCAAGTCGCGTACGGTGCGGCGTGACGGATTCACCTTAAGGGCGCCTCAGAGTTACAATCCATTATTATTAGCCGCAACAAGCACGTTTCTATCACGGCTGGCCTCTCCGATGTGAAACACTTGATACCATGTGTTTTCTTGGCCAGCCAGCTAAGCTTCCCTTGGCGAAATCGTCAAATGGCAGAATCCTAGCACCTAACATGTACATATCACGGTTGTGATGGGTTGTCCGAGGAAGTATTCACGGGGAATTCTGATCTCGGATTACTACTGAAGCCACGTAGAGTTAGATATAGTCCGAACTGTGGCCGCTGTCCGTTTTTTGCCTTTCTCGCGCTTGCTCGTCCATTGCAGAATTTGAAGTGACTTTTTCTTGATTTGGAGGAGCATTCTACTCATAATAAGGAATAACGAGAAGTCGATTACAAACCTTGGAGCAACTCCATCGCTCTTTGATGCCTCTAATGGTCGTTCAGTCTTGAGTGCATAGAGCAGATACAGAGTCTCGCGTATAAATCATTGTCAGCCGGCTTCTCACGTTCCTTTCTGCGGCATCATGGAAGAAGATGCTGATGCGACGTCTGCAATTGACCAAGAGAGCCTAGAATAGACAGTAGCTCGACGGTATCAACACCACTAGTTTTTGGCTTTTGCTTTCCATTTCCTCTTTTCTTTTTGGAGAACACGGCGACTCGGAACCCCAGACACTCTTCCGTAGTTGATGCAGACCGATGATATGCGTCATGTAGCTTATATTTGCGACAAATGTGGCGGTGATGGGGCTGTAGGTACTCGGCAAGACGATGGGTAACGTTATTCTTCTCAGGAGACGCTCGTGTGGGCAGACGTCATATCCGGCGACCCGAGAACCGACTTCCCTGCAGTCCGAGTAAGCCGCATGAGTCTTGAGATCACGCAACCGGATATCACAAAGTCATGGCGAAGCAATCAGCTGGGATCAAGGCTTCGACCTTATGAATAATATCATCTGATCA
The DNA here is from genome assembly GCA_018360075.1 of Claviceps cyperi. Taxonomy (NCBI): domain Eukaryota; kingdom Fungi; phylum Ascomycota; class Sordariomycetes; order Hypocreales; family Clavicipitaceae; genus Claviceps; species Claviceps cyperi. Next base: position 11,532 of record SRPQ01000223.1, read on the forward strand.
GCCAAACTGGCCTTCATCAACGTAAACGCGATTCGCCTGATAGTGACAATCCATGTAGAGCGCACCGAGGAAATAGGCTCGTGCCACCAACAGTTCCTATAACCCTCTCAGTCGTATCCCCATCATACTGGAACAACCTCGCGCGGAATTAAGACAGACTGGGAGAAGGGTTGAAAAGAAAGGCGGAAGAGGGCGGAGGAAAGAGTGGAACGAGGGGGGTGTGCATAGACGCCTACCTACATATGGACGTAACGGTGAAAGCAATCAAAGTACGGAGGACAGAACAACGCCATCTCCGCGGCGCCTTCCTCCCCGGGGTCTTTCGTCTCAGAGACTCGAGGGAAGTCTTCTGTCTTATTAGGCAGGTTTTTTTGTGCCTACATACATACCTACCTACCGGTACATTATGCTTATATGTACATATACCTATGACCGTAGCTACATATGTAGGTAAAAACATAAGTACATAGCTGCCCCGCAGAAAATCTCGGAGGTGGGGCTGGAAAAGGTGGAAACCCAGGTCAATGTCGAACGGATGCCCAGATGGACGAAGAACAGAACCTCAGCTCACTGAAATAAGGCAAGAGAAGAACAACTGATAGATCTGACGCGGTCTACCAGACTGAAATGAGAAGATAGGAAGAGCCTCAATACACTATCCTCAAGACAGGATCTAAGCCCCCCAAATCTATGACAAAAACCCAACTCCCCTCCTCCTCTCCTTTTCCATCCTCAGTGGGCTCCCTCGACCTCTTGAACTAAATGCCCAAACTGGCCTCCGATGTGTTGAACTTCGGATGTCTTGTGCGATCTCTCCAGATGCCTAGGTAGCCACAGAACGGATGCAACTAAATAACAGCAAGAGAAACATGCAAATCCAGACTGACACAACAACTCCACAGAAAGCGTTCCCCCATCACAAAAGGTGTCTCAACAAGCGACAACAACATCTCACGGTAATAGTGTGGTTGACCGAAAGCAGAGCAGGGACCGAACAGTTCTGGCAAAGCGCTTTTCATCCGCCATTTCCATACCAAAAAGATGCAACTCGGTTTATCTCAATTTTTCGGCTTTGATGCAAGCTCATGCAACTTATGGAGTAACCACCTTTATTTTTTGCATCACGGCGAATGAAATTGAATCGCCAGCTAGTTATGTAGTAGTTATGTAATTATGTGTACCTACATAATTATGTACATCGGAAACGTCGCGACTCGCCGCCGCCTTCCATCATCATCCATGAGGTCTTGGTCCCACATAAAAGATACGTCCTGACAGGCTGACAGATCCGTAACCTCCTCCTAGGAATTTCAAACTGTACCTAGCTACCTAGCTAGATGGTCTAAAACTTACATCTGGATAGTGCGTTGTTTCGATAGCCTGAAAGCCGCCGCTCGCGATGTCGTTGGCGGCGCAATCGACTCCTTTATTGAGCCACGGAACCATACCACCACAGCACCAAAGGCTCAGCCCCAAACCCGGCCCCTTGGCTCCCGTCGATTATGTTGTTTCTACGCGTATTACGAACGTACAACGAACCTATACAAGGCGCCGAAAACTTGAGGTGTTATTATTCTTATTACATCACCGGATTCATGACATAGAGTCACGCGTAAGCAACCACTATTTTAATGACGGCTCCCGTCGTCCCTATATTCGTGAGGCGTCCGCTTGGTTCAAGATACCGACACGCACTATCAGTACATGGTGGAAAGCCCGCGCCTCGTTCGGCATTACTGAAGATGGACCTCCTGTATGCGTAGAGGAGTTACTCCGCAAGAGTTCTACAAAGAAGACGACCAAGAAAAAACGGCAAATAGAAGGAACAACGGCTCCTAAGCGGGCGCGAAAGGCCGAGAAAACACCACAAACGGAAGGATCACCAGCTCCCGAGCGGGCGCAAACAGCCTCATAAGAGCAGGACAGGGGGAACATACAAGCAAGAGATAAGGAGAATCTGCCGCCAGAGGCGACAGTGATGCAGCAAGAGACGGGACGCAATCTCTTGAACGAGAATCATGCAACCGGGCAGGACAGCGGAATGCAAGGCCGGAGTCATTAGAGGAGGAAATGGGCTGTCCCCTGTCTTTTTCTTCCTTTTCTTGGTCTTTAAACCTGTGCTTGTTCGGTAGCTACTGCCATAGGCATATGTACATACGATGTTGGCAGGGAGTGAGGCGCACACATTATGATTGTCCGTTGTAACTTTGATTCTGTGACGACTGCGCCCTCGCGTTTCCCGCGGGGCTGCCGGAACAAGCGAATTTTTCAAGGCGGGTAATATAGCACCCATTGTGCTAATTCGTGTTCGTTGAAATTGGCGGTCTCCAAGGCACGTCATTTATGCTCTGAGCAGTGAAAATTAGAGCCAGGCAGTATGTTGACGAGCTCTCAATTTCGAGCTATGGTAATTTTCGTTGCTCGTCCCGAAAAGTTGTGGGAAGGCGAAGGAGGGGTAGGGGGTAGAACTATCTTGTCGACCGATGTCGCACCATGATGATCAAGGTACCAAAAAGCCCCCGGTGGGAAGAGTCCACAAACTTGCCGCTGTCAGCTCTGCTGAGGCCGAGGAGCAAAAGGAACACAAATACCACCATACTCTCTTCAGCCGTAGCTAGTTGTGCAATTCGCCACAACGCCGGAAGTTTGCCGTGGAAAGAGACGTCTAAGATACAACGGGGCCATTCCCGGGAAAAGAAAAAAGTGCATAAGAAACAAAGGAAAATTGAAGCTCTGCACTCTAACCGCTTTGAACACTGTTCGAGCTCAGTACATTCTCCCGCTTTTCTTTGCGCGACGCGACGCGACGTTTAAATCGAACTTCCGCCTGGCGACGCTCACCTCCATCAACCTTGACACTCTGGCGATCCTCCCACATGCCCTCGGTGACTTTGACAATAGAACCAGCATTGCCTGGCAGTGGCAAGGCGTAGGGACCACGTATTGACCTGAGGCCAGCAACCTTGTATCCCAATGGCCTGGGTAGGGTCTTGAGAGCCGCAACTTTATCGGGATCGCTCGGCACATTCACCACCCATTTCGCGTCACAGATTTTCGAGGCTGGCGGGACGGCCACCCTCAGCAAGGCCTGGCCGTCCTCGACGTGTTCAAAATCACCCCCCGGGCCGAGCGCCCCAATACGGTACTTGTTCATCCATTGAAGCAGATATCTTCGAGCCCGAGGTGGCTCGATGCCTATTTCCTTGAGCTCAGACGATGTGGCGGAGAAAAGATTTTCCCACGACGAGAACTTGGATGCGTGCTTGTTGAGGCCGCGCCCAATGAGGGTCAGGAAGGTCGGTACGTCGGGGACAAAAGGACAAGGCTTGGGAATCGGGTGCGCAGGTCTCGAGTTGTGTAGGAATCGAATCTGCAGTCTCTGCGAGGCGGCGAGGCCTTTCTTTGGCGCCAAGAGGCGCAATGAAGCTCGCAGTGTGGTGGTAACGCTCATGACTGCTGCTGCTGCTGCCGCTCTGTTGCTCGAAGGAAAGACATGGTTAGCAAAGCTGGGGAGGCTTGACGAGGCCGTACTTTTCGAAAGAGGACAGCTGAGGAGCTTTGGAAGCATGCCAATCAAGCGGCGGTACGAAGAAAACAAAGGGGCGTGACAACGGAACATACCTCTAGAAACGACGGCTGGGCAGGCTGTGTCGCGACTTCTTTGTATGTGCTGCTTGATTGAGAACGGGCGACTTTTTCGACATGACCTGCTCCGGAACGCCTTGGACAAATTTGTTTTACGTAAGCAAGGCTCTGACGCTTTCTGATTAGTGGGGGGTGGGGCCCTTCTTCCGCTCCGGCCGGCTGTACGTGCCGAACAAAGTCGAGAAGTGTTAGACAGCTGCCATCTACGTTTATGACTTGCCTTCCCTGCGGTTGCCTTCCTTCGCATTCTGACACTTAGCTCACTTCACTTCTCTCTGCACAACATGGGTAGGAAAAGCCAAATTGTCACACTCTCCCTCAATGAACTCGGATAATCTCGAATCTCCGAACGCGCAACAATATAAAACTTGAAACGTCAAACACACTCCTCGCCCTTTCTCTGGGAGAGACGACCCGAAAATGCCCCCAAAGGCACGGCGACGCTCATCCAAAAAGGTGGCTGATGTGGAATGTGTAAAGCTGGCTATCAATGGTAGGGAATATTGCCTCGTGAATAACATGCGCGGTGCGCAGGCTAATTGCACCACGGTCCTCCTAGAAACGGTGCCAACTTTGGTCGTGCAATACTTTGCCGCGCTGCCGTGGGACAACAGACGAGAAGATGCTACCGATGTACTAGATGGACAGCCTTCGAAGCGTCGCAAACTGATGGCCGAGCCCTTTCCGGCAATTTGCGTCGCCACTGCAAATACACGGTTTACTCGTCGCGTAAAGAGAGTAGACCATACCGATGTCGTAAGGTCCAGCAACAATGCGAACGAGCTCTTGAAGATCACGGTGAGCGAACCGGGAAGCATACTGTTCGCATCACACCCTAAATCCCCGGCCGGCCTTTTCTCCGTCCTTTTCTCGTTGAAACCGGAGGAAGAAGATGGCAAACTGGCTCTTATTCTTGACGTGAAAGGCGCGAAGAACAAACAGAAAGGTCCTGGCGACATATGGGTCGAGACAGCGTTAACTTTTACGTGTCAGGGTGGACTGATGACGTTCGATATGTCGCTCCGACTGTATTGGAACGAGACGCCTTCGCCCTGTGATTCATTTCCCAGTGCCCGCGAGAGACTTATGACTAGTCGTCTCATCGGCAGCTTTTGGCCCAATACGGATCACAGGAATCAGTCTGTGAGCTCTCCGGAACATTTCTATGAAGCAGTCTACGTTCCTCCGCCGGATGACAATACGTTGGACATTCATGTCCCAGGGCTTGAGTCGACTCTCTTTCCATATCAGAAGCGAACTCTACAATGGCTCTTAGCCAGAGAGGGCGTCATGTGGTCGCGGGATCAAGCCATACTTCGGCCCCTATCCCCAAAGCCACGTTCGCCGTCGATGAACTGTTTTCGTGCAGTCCAAGACGCCAATGGGAAAGAAGTTTTCGTAAGTGACCTGTTCCAGATAGTGACGAGGAACCGGAAAATGTATCAAAGGATGGATAGAGTTGTCAAGGGAGGTATCCTGGCGGAGGAGATGGGTCTGGGAAAAACCCTAGAGATTCTTAGTCTTGTTCTTCTACATCGTCGTCCCAATCTTCAGACAGAAGTCAGCAATGATACCGGTGGGAATGGGGTCTATTCCACGGGGGCGACTCTCATTATCACCCCTCGATCACTACTTGAACAGTGGATCTCCGAAATTGCGCGGCATGCGCCTGGTCTGAGAGTAAAGCACTACAAAGGGTGCAATAACATGCCCGATGAGGATGATGAAGCAATGGCTGAAGATCTTTGTGGATTCGACGTGGTCATCACCACATACTCTGTCCTCTCAGACGAGCTGCATTATGCATACGAACCACCGGAAAGGTCTCGACGGTATGAGAGAGTTTACCGTCGCCGGAAGTCTCCGTTGATCATGATCTCATGGTGGAGGATATGCCTTGATGAAGCCCAAATGATTGAGAATGGGTATGGTCAGGCAGCCTGGGTGGTGCGGGTCCTTCCTCGCATCAACGCCTGGGGTATCACCGGCACGCCAGTAAAGAATAATGTCACAGACCTCTTTGGTTTGTTGGACATTTTGGATTACGTACCGTACGTCTCTGCACCTCAGGTGTGGCTAGACTTGCTCGCAAAACACAAACCGTTGTTTCGGCAACTTTTCGGCTCCATCGCCTTGCGACACACAAAATCCCTTGTCCGTAACGAGATACTGTTGCCACCGCAGAAGAGGTATGCTATCAGCATGCCATTCACCGCCATCGAAGAGCAGCATTACCAGTCGCTATTCAAGGACATGGCCGACCAATGCGGGCTTTATGTTGACGGTACCCCGAAGACAGACGATTGGAATCCGGAACAATACGAGTCTGCCATGCGAGCATGGCTGAATCGTCTTCGTCAAACAACACTGCATCCAGAGGTTGGTATTCACAGTCGCCGTTTGTTAGGTTACCACAAATCAAAGCCGATCCAAACCGTGGACGAAGTTCTCAACGCGATGTTGGTGCAAAGCGAAAACTTCATCAGAGCAGAAGAAAGAGCGTACCTGCTCACTCGCTTGACAAGAGGCCAGTTGTATGAGAATGGCCCTCGTGTGAAAGAGGCGATGGCGCTGTGGGTTGAGGTGAGGAGAGACACCGAAAAACTCGTATTAAATGCCAAGGAAAAACTCATGGATGCCGTTCGCGAGTCTGGCGGGGAGCAGGCGGTCGGCATGGCGTGCGAACCGGGCCTCGAGGGTGGAGAGGAGGAGAAGTCGGACGACGAGTCGGAATCCAAAGGCAAAATTGGTGAATATCGCCGAAGACATCGTTCAGCGCTCGAGCTACACCACAGAGCGGTGTTTTTCTGTGCCAACGCAGCTTTTCAAATTAAGGAGAACAAAGAGATGACTGACTCAGGCTCAGAGGAGTTTCAGCGCCTCAAAGAAATGGAAGACGAAGGCTACGGTACAGCCAAATTGCTAAGGCAAGAGATACTGCGCGAGTGCCATGACAAAGCGACCCGTTTTATGGACATAATCCGTCGTAAGGCCTCCCAGCAAAGTTTTGCTGAAATACCCGAGCTCGTTGCGAACCCGCGCAAGGGGATTGAAAGTGGGCTCCTTGTGAGTAATCTGGAGGCGCTTTACGAACAGCTCAATGCACAGGCAAACGTGATTGACGAGTGGCGTCAAGAAGTTGTACAACTGCTCTTGCGACCTCTAGTCGACGAGGATGACGAGGCCGCGGGCTCGGACACGGGTACAGACCAGGCCGAGGGTACTGGAGAAGAGCTTGGAGACTCTGCCAAATTCCAGGATTTGCTCATGGTATACGTGACTACTCTGAGGGCTGCAATTGCTGATCGCCACGATGCTATAACTGGTCAGATCAATGAACTTGCCAAGCACGAAACGCAGACGTCTCTGAGACTGGCAACGGCTGGCGATGGGCCTGCGCCGGAGAAGATGTTTGAGATGCTTAAATTGAGAGCTAAGATGGACCCGCAGATGCCGACTGTGTCCATGCGGGCTGCTGTGACTGAACTTCGCAGCTTACAGTCGCGACTATCACCCGATTCTGCCCTAGGAAGTCGCGAGGCCCTCGAGGCACAGATTGCTTCTGACCAGCTCCAGTCTATACAGGCGCAGATGAGCAAGCAAAAAAAGGCGGTGTCCGCATTGGAATCTGAAATCGAGGGCTTCAAGGCCACCATGAATGCCCGACTCGATTACTATCGCCAGCTGCAGGCCGTGTCCGATGCCGTGCTCCCTTACGACGGCCCCAAGACCGATGAAATTATGGACGAGCTCCGACAAACTGAGGATGAGCTGCGCGAGAAGCTTTCCTCGGCCGAGTCCAAGCACCGCTATCTTCTGAACCTGAAGGACGCGGGTTCCAAGTCCAACGAGCCACGCATGTGCGTCATTTGCCAAATGCCTTTTGTGATGGGCGTCCTGACCGTGTGCGGACATCAATTTTGCAAAGAATGCATCACGCTGTGGTTCAAGTCTCGCCACAACTGTCCCGTGTGCAAGAAAGGACTGAAGCCGTCCAACTTGCATAACATTGCCATTAAGCCGCAGGAGTTGCAGGTTCGCAGTGAGGAGACGACGACCACAGTGCAAAGCAGACGCGAGATGGAGCCGTCATCATCTTCGTCACCCGCACCGACGACGGGAATCTACTCCAAGTTCGATGCCAAGCAATTAGCCGAGATTCAAAACATTGACCTGGATGGGCCGTCGTATACGACCAAGATTGACATGCTAATTCGGCATCTGTCGTGGCTGAGGGTATCGGAGCCTGGAGCGAAATGCATCGTGTTTTCTCAGTACGTAACCAGTCTGATTATTGAACTTGAATGCCGCAAACGTATCACCAACTCCCACTCGATGATTTTGTAGAGCGCTGCTCTGCTCGTCAGGATATGGTGCCTTCCCTTCCCCCTTACACCTTACACTTGACCCTCGTCTTCTTTTCTCCTCTTTCAAAACAAACTCGGCCCCGCCATACTTGTACGTACTAACTTGACACAGATATCACGACTTTCTCCAGATTCTGCGCAATGCCTTTCGACGATTTTGCATCAGACACGCGTCCATTGACGATCCCAGAGGCATTGCCAAGTTCAAGGAGGACGCAGACGTCCAGGTATTTCTTCTCCACGCGCGAGCCCATTCCAGCGGACTCAATCTCGTCAACGCCAGCCATGTCTTCCTCTGTGAGCCACTCCTCAATACCGCCCTGGAACTGCAGGCAATCGCACGGGTCGACCGCATCGGGCAGCAGCGCGAGACGACCGTCTGGCTATACCTCGTGTCGGGCACGGTCGAGGAGAGCGTGTACAACCTCTCCGTGCAGCGACGCATGAAGCATCTAGGTAAAAGACAAGGCCTTGACAGCCACGCTGATCAGGCCAACACGACCCTGAAGACCAGAAAGTCTAGAAAGGCCAACAAGGCTACCGCGGCGACGCCGGACGTACTCGATGCCAGCTTTGAAGCAGCCAATACTCTGGAGCTCGAGCACGCAGCCCTGTCCAAGCTGATGAGCAAGGATAAATCGGCGGGCGAAATGGTCGACAAGAATGATCTGTGGGAATGTCTGTTTGGCACTGCTGCGCGGGCAGCGGGGAATGCGAAGCATCACAAAGGGGACGAAGCGGCGGGGAAGATGCAGGAGAAGGCAGTCATGAATTATTTGGCTGGTGAGGCGGCTGCGGCGCGGGTTGACACCGCGAAGAGGCCACGACGTACGTGCACAGGATTGACGTGATTCTGGGGTCTTTATGAGCTTTGTCTGGCCACCAGGCAATACCTACGCGGTTAGTTAACGATCGCGCTGGTCAGCACGTAGGCTTGTACTAAAAATTGCTTCAAAATGGGAAGCTTGATATACACTTGGATCGACTGCATTGGCACTGGGTAGATTGCAGGAAGAAAGGAGCCGCGTCCGTTTAGGGGATATATGTTCGTGATTCTCGACCTGTGACGTGAGGCAGGCGTGTTACGTGTAAGAATAGATAGATAGCTAGATATGCGCGGCTTTTTCTGCAGATGAAAATGTACACATGAGGTCGAAGTAGTATGAACGAGTGGGTAGATTTCATCAGGCACAAATAAATAGATGAAGCCGTCAGATACTCTGCCGCCGTCCGTCCCGTTGGACCATCGTGGTGGTTCACTAATAAATGCGCCCATCAATGCCAACATCGTCTTGTTTGTTTGACACCCTCTGTGGAGAGTACCCCCATCACTGATCAGGATGAACGTGCCTGTGCCTCTCTCTACCTCGTGCGAAGAGAGAGTAAACAAAGACGACATGATGTCTACTTTCCCGGCAATCCAACCGCGCAAAAAAGCTACTGCTGGGATGTCCGTCCACTCCTGAAGCCGCAAAAAGCAAAGAGCTCAGTTCTCATGGAAATGTGTTGGCCATGTGCTCTAGCCACGCGCAATCGAATTTTAGGACCGATTTCAAGCTTCTTGCCTTTTTCTATCCCACACAGGTATGACAACATGTCGCCGAAGGGTGGATTATGGTGACCATGCGAGCTTTTCTTCCGGCAATCGCGCCGGGGTGCATCTGGCACTTCTGACTCACGAGTCACGACCAGGGGACTTGCACGGAGTGCTTCATGTACTTGGATGCAGCAATATCGGTCCATGAGGTGAGGTGTTTCTTTGGAATTTCAAACCCGAGAACCTTGGACTTCCTGCGGTGAGCCCTTGTTCCCTTTTATTTCGCTCATATGCTCAGAGTTTCGTCTTTTCAAATACATCTATCGTCTGGCATCGTATACTATACCTCCCTACAACGGGAACACTCATCATTGTTTTGTACACATGCGCACGCATTTCTCTACCCTAATATGGAGCTTATATGAAAAGAACACCCTCATCACTGCGACGCACACTCGAGTCAACATCTTATCACGTTACGAGACAAGTACAAGCCAAGTCGATCTCCTATTTGGCAGCAGATTTGACACGCTTCGCGACCGGACGGTGCATGTGGTGCTCAGGGATCCAGCTCTCGTCGTACGTCTTGGAGCCGGTAGCAGCGCCGGCCGAGTCGGAGGCCGAGAGGGTGGCATCGGCATCAGCAGAAATCTTCTTGGCCTTCTTGCCGACGGGAGTCTTGGTGCGCTTGGCCGGGGGGAAGAGGGCTTCGATCCATGTCTTGTAGACAAAGTAGAGCGTGCCGGCGAAGACGCCGGAGAGGACCAGGTAGAGAAAGATGCTGTCGCGGTGGGTGAATGTTAGCGATTGCCGTGCCTTAGGTCATGCTTGGGCCAGCTTCATGCACATAAGTTGGGCATCATGGCAAGGACGGAACAACATACATCTGAGGGTCGAGAAAGCTCGTAGGAGCTTCAACGATGGAAGCCGGGCCTTCGTGCACTACAATCTGGTGCACCTGGTTCGTTCCGCTGGCCACCAAAGCGGCGAGCTGCAGCTTCGCATCCTGCGGCTGCATATCGAGAACGAACGGGTAAGTGAGGCTCTTGGTCTCGCCGGCCTCGATGGCATGGTTGTATTGCACGGCGGTCAAGTTGTGGAGGATGCTCTGATACTCAAGCGAGCCCTCGGGGAGCGCCTGAGGGTTGGCGATGAAGCCGGCCAGGAAAGCGACCTGGATAGGGCCATCCTCGTTGTTGGTGAACTCGACCAGAGCTGTTGTCGCGTGGCCGTTGACGAGTCGCACGCCCAGGATGTCGGCATCGGGGAATGTCGTTTTCACGCTGACCTTGAGCTCGGGCTGCGACGGGGCGGCGCCATCGTTGGCGGCAGCGGCATCATCAGCCTGATCAGGACAAGCATGTTAGTCCTCTTGACCACATTTTCTCCAGGAACTTTCATTTGACATGTGGGCAGCAAAGAAGGCGCGCTTCACATACAGCGGATGCACCGAAGACCTGCAGAGCAAGCACGGGGAGTAGCGAGGAGAACAGCATCGCGATGAGAAGGCGGATACCTGTCGAAAAGAAGAAGAGGGGGGCAAGATCGAAGGAGAAGACGACTTTGTTCAAGAAATGCAGAATGTCCACGATTCGGTAGACCACTCAAGCAATGGGGAAGAGGCAGAAGAAAGATGAGGCCTTGCTTTTCATGGGACAGAGAAAGGCGAGACGAGATCCGGCAAAAGCTGGCAATGCTGCAACTTGCAAGCTGTCGTGCAAGTCAAGTGGGGGCGGCTCGAGGGCCAAACGGGGGCACCCCTGAAGGTACCTAACTATACCTATAAGGTACATGATTTACATGTCAAAACTTCAAAGGTGGCCTGAAGGGACCCCTAGCCCTGGAGCCAGGGACGCCATGACACGGAAATTCAGAACCCTGTTGCCGCAACGCAACGCATCGCACCGCATCGCATCGTATCGCCCGTCGGCGACGGTATTCTCGTCCCGCGTCCGTCGGGTTGACTCGCCCTGCTGCTTCATGTATTGACTCACACCGCAAACCATCGTGAACTACATGTCCGCCAGAATGTCGCCCAGCGGATACCCAAATCTCGTCGCAAAACGGGGCAGAACATGAACCGACGTTGCATTGAAACATTGAAATTGGTGTAAAATGCGGAGTAAAAAAATTGAATAAAAAGCGTATCGAGGTACCTATGTGTAGGCAGAAGTAAGAAAAAGGGGCAGGTAGACTAGATAGAATAGTATGTCGAACAAAGTCTAAACAAAAATCGCTTCATCAACGCCGTCCCATGACTATTTTTTCATTACGCCAATCATACCGAACATGCTTCCTTGTTCATTCATCTCAGCCACATGTTCTGCCTTTCCGAGTCTCACCAGTTCTTCACAACACCACCAACAAGCCAAGTAGAAAAAGCGCAGCCCATGCGACGAGCGCCAAACCAGGCATCGCGACCGTCCCCGCGCTCGTTCGCGTTCTCGCCTCACCCGGAAAATTACACGACACCACGGTGCTGTTGGCGACCCGGACCCCGTACGTCATGTTGAAGCCATACATGCCCGACTGCGGACATTTGAACTGAATGGCCGCAGGGCAGCTCTGCACCACCTGGTAACAGATATCTTCGCAGGGCATGAGTTCTTTGTACGGTCCTGGCTGGATGATCTGGTCGATGAACGCGTTGCGTGATGCATTCTGCGACGGCAGTTTGGCCAGTTCCTGACGGATATCGGCCGGTAAGAAGGTGCCGTTGGGGAATGCCTGGTTTGCGTTTCGCACGACGCTGAAGGGGGAACCGCTGAGGAAGTCTTCGCACCGAGGGAGGCTGACGGTGCAGAGCCATCGTTTGTAGGCTCTTTTGCAGTCCTCGCATGTTCTGGCGAGCGAGTATAGGGATGTCCTGTCAGCTTCGCACTGTATTTGCTGCATGACTTTGAGGAAGTTGTCATATATGCTTTTGGCTTGCTTGTCGTATGTTTTGGCTAGCTCGGTGTTGTTGAACTTGCCATCGTTTCCTGGCACCGCGTATTGAATCTCGTCGCAGAACTCGAGGTCTGTCACGACCTTGCAATTGGGCGCTGTGTTGCAGATTAGTCGTGCAAGTTCACATTCGTACATCTACGTATCCAAGATAGGATGTAGATATATTCAAGTAGGGGGCAAGAGAGGCCCTATTTGGGTGCCTCAGTTTGTTTACGCACCAGCATTGGTCTGGAAAGTCGTGCCTTCGAAAACAACACTCCCGCGCTTTCTCGAGCTCCCGCTTGCATCATCTTGCCTCTTCGCATTCACCGTCGTGTTGGCAGGGAGAACGAGCATCCCGCTATAAGATGTTGTCGCGTTCAGTCCCAGCACATAAAATTGCTGCTTTGGCAGACCACCCGGCCCTCTAAGCGTCATCGAGGTCTTAATCATTTCGTTATTTTTGGCAGTTCCGTGGCCGTTGCTGCCGATGGGCGCATTGTTCTCCAGCCCGCAAGCTGAGCGACGAAGGCCGTCTAGCACTGGCCAGTCTTGCCCGCTCACGTAGAGCTGATAAGGCGGGTCCTCGCTCCAGACCTCGCGAGTCTCGCTGGCATTGTCGGTCAAATTGCGTGTCATCAGGAGCGCGGCTGTCGAGTCGCTGTCCATCCAAAGCAGCTCTGCACCATCCTCTGCGTTGCTCTGATAATCGTGAAAGTAGTCGGTACTCGACGCCGCAACCTGGTAATTATACACGCCCTCGTAGTCATCCTCAATATTTGGCGCATAGATACCGACGTAGACATCGGTCGTTGCATTGATGAGGCTTACAGCCACCGCACCTTCCTCAAAATTGTGAGCTGTGAAGCCTTGTGTCACTTCTCCACTGGTGCTGTTTGTGATTCGGGGGCATCCTACATCTTTGTCTGTGCCATTGGACAAGAACAGAATCAGTTGTGGTGGCTTTGGTCCGGACTTGTTGCTCTTTTCGGTGTCGTTACCCTTCGGCCGTATTGTCGGTTGTAGGCATGTGTTCGCAGATATGTACATGGTGGTATTCATGCCCCCGTAGACCGAGGCATCCGCCGTGTCATCTGGGTCATCGTCGTCATTATCTCGTTTCCGACTGGCCGGATCGGTGCTGTTGCCCAGCGATCCTTTCTTGATGATGTAGCATATCGGTGCGTTGCCAGGCTGAAGATTGACGGCCAAAGGCGCTTCGTCTCCGAGGGGAATGGTGTCGCCAGCACGGCCGAGTATGCTGCGCCCCAGGAAGTTGAGAATAGGTTCATAAAATGGGGTATGAGAGCCGAGATCGTCGTTGCCTTCTATGGAAGCCAAGTCGGTCCAGGGGGACGATAATCTGGACAACGAGTCGAGAGGGAGTTCGAAGGCGACAGCTCCCTGGGGGGCCAGAAGCAGGAGATATAGTAGGAACAGGCACACTGTGGCGGCAAGCGAAGCTGCAAGCCGCGATTGCAATGGGCTCAGCTGCATATTAGGCTCCTGGATCCACCAGAAAACGACCTGGCGTGCCAAGAAAAAATCCAACTGCGAGGGGGTCAAACGAATGTCTTGGTGTTGTTCGATGGACACTCTTTCGCTGACGCCGTTTGACCAGATGGGATTGGGATCAAGACGAGCAGTAATCCATCTCTGGTCGTCCGCCGTTTTACCTCATGGCGAAGTGATCGAGACGTAACGAGCAGACGAAAGTAATCCAAGCCGACAGCTGAATAATGGAAACGAATCTTGACCAAAGTGCCGAGGAACTGCGCATGTCGGGGCACTGGGTTTGTCGGGTGGGCAACATGCATCTGGACCCCAGCCGATCGACGCGTGCTTCTAAGTTCTTTGCATGTGGTGGGGCGCAGCCACCTCCTGCGGGACCGCGGTAGATTGAACTTTCTAATGTGTAACTCCGTGCGAGGTAATTTGTAGAGAGCGCGCATTGTGTCCGCTAAATTGCTATCCGAGCAACATAGATGTACGAACCAACTTGACGGCCTCTGTAACTGATCCCGACGGTTCGGATGGTTTGGAGGTGCAACCCAAAAGAGCTTGTTGGACGACGAAAACGACAACGACGGCAAAGACGACAACTATGATGACGAAAGAGTCGAGACACCATGGGCCAGTCAATTGCGACGGTCATCTGTTCCTACCTGGCACTGCTTCCGTAGATCAAAAGTCACGAATACGCGTTTGTCTCACAAGTGGTCTACCATGTAGATTATTATATGTACTGTGGACAGTGTGATTCATGGACTCCCCGCCTGGCCTTTGGGGTGCATAACGCGGCACAAGTGCATTTCTTACGGGCAGTACAATGTACGTTGAGACAGCGATTTTCAACCCAGATAGGCACCTCAATGATATCTTACGACGAGAGAGAATTCAGAGTAATGACAAATATATCAACTATTCAGTCATATATTTCTCCCCCAACCCTCCCGCATCATAAAACATTCAATCCAATACTTCCAGATGGCAACAGGCCATCGTCCACCGTACCAAACGCCCATTCTCGTCAATACTTAAATCACCATATTCGCGACGCGAAGGAGACCTATCTCTCGTTGCCGTCCATTGCCCACCGTCTGTCTATATTGTCCAGTATTGTAGCTACCGTTGCCGAACGTGGTCGTTGTATAGTCATGCGTCTTCAGCAACGCCTCTTGGGAAGTGATGAGTAGAAGCAACACCTTCTTCATAAGAATAGATCAGGCGCTCTTCTCCGAGAATCTACTTCGCCATATAAAAGCCCTGACGCTCATTCAGACTTATCAAGGCCGCCAGTCTTGGAGCGCAAACCAGCAGAGGTCGAAGCCGGCTGCTGAAAGTATCGGCTGAGAGTGGGGACCATGAAAGATCGAAAGATGATCTCGGCACCTCTGCAAAGATGTCAGCGAATTGGACAGACAGACAGGCCAGGATTGTCCATCACAGCGGCACAGCAGTGAATTAGTGAAGAGGGATGCTTACCGGAACGGAGGCAGGGACAGCCACAAGAGGAAAATAAACTTGAAGACGAAGTAGAAGGGGAACCAGTATACAATGTTAAAGAAGCTCTCAAGGACGGTGAAGGACGAGAAGACGACCCAGTACTGCAAACAGGATGAAAACCATGATTAGCTTCCATCACCACTGCAATCAATGTAGGGTATCAAGAAAAAGAATGTTTACATACCGTCAACCACTGGGTGTCGTCATCTTTGTCGGCAGTAAACAGGGCATGAAGAGAGTAGTAGCCTGGAATGACAAAACCGGCAATGTTGGTCAAAAGCTGACCGCCGAGGTTGAGAATAATGAGGAAGAAGTAAAGCGCGCCGACACCGATGACGGCATATGCCTTGGGTACACCAGCCTGCCTTTCGAGCTTGTTCAAAGCTGGATACTTGGAGAGCTGTGGTAGTCAAGCAGGAGGAGTAAGTTAGAGTGCTCCGCGTTAGTAGACAGGTAGTAGAAGAACCGAGATGTGAAGGGATTGGGCAAGAGTGTGCGCGAATGGGACTCATCACCGACCTCTTTGTCCAAGGAAGCGAGGTAATTCTGCGCCTTTTCTTGAGCCGACATTCTAACGGTGTCTTTGCTTTCGAACGTTCAGTCGGATAGATTGTCGAGTTGTGAAATTCTTACTGGCTGGTGATGAGAAACAAGTGATGAGCGCAGGCGCATTGGAAGGTTTAAAGATGCAAGAAGGTAGTCAGTCAAGAAACAAGTTGAACCCGAAAGCTTAGGTACGCAATGGCTACACAAAATGTGGACGGATAGAGTGGGGAGTGGAAGCGAGCATGCATCGAGATTCGAGCGTTATCTGGTCACTCTGTTCGTCTGTTTGCGGTGGGGGAAGCTCGGATGCGAATCGTGCAATCAAGTGCGACTACCTATGTACCTACTACTTATGCACCCTATGTGTGGATGGTATGTGTTAGATGGTAGCAGCCTCACATCTTAGGCATCACTTATTCTCCTTAGGCATGTAGCACTTTAGGGCAGAGACCCACATGTACATAGCCTCCTCTGTTCCACGGATGTGGACAGCCTAGCCTAGATCAATCATCATCATTTTCCCACACCGTCTCACAGGTTATGAGCCCGGCGCTTTCAGTTTGCGCCATTTTTTTTATCGAGAACTTAAGATAAGTTACGATATATATTTTGCTCGTCGTCAATAATCGACAGCTTTCGAAAACTCGGAATACCTCTTGACAGAATTGACCAAAGGGGCGGGTAGATGATCCCCCTTTGATCACGAAAAAAAAAAAATTACATCTCTCTGACAGTAGGAGAGACGAAAAACGATACGTTTGTTTTTTACAAGATACGCAATATGTCAGACGCTACTGGTAATACGTCTGGAGCTGGTCCAAATTCGCGAAGTGCGACGGCAGATGCTGATGCTGCCGATCGAAACGAAAATTGGAGCCGTTTCATTGTAGTCTCACCTCTTCGAGGGGCTGAGAACTATGAAGAATGGGAAATCTCCCTCGACTTGCACATTCAATCGCTTGGCCTGGTCGATATTTTGACGGAGGATACTCCTACCACTCCGGCAAACGCGAAGCAGCGGGCTGCTGTCACATCGGCGATATGGCAGAGCCTTACTGCGCATATCCAGCAAAATCTGACATTATCGGGATGGAACTCTAGGATGTCACCCGCGAGAACTATGACGCACATCAGAAGAGAATGCGGATTTAATACTGGCATGATTGAGGTCGACTTAATTATCGAATTCATGCAGTCGGACAGAGCCAACTTCGCGTCAACGCGAGCCTGGCTCTCTTACCATCAAAACTTGTGGAAACGCATAAACAAGATTGAAGCTCAATCAGAGGGTCTCTGGATTGCCGCAACAATGAAGGCCGTCGAAAAATCCCTGCCCGACATCCATCAATCGTGGATGATAAAACGCATGGACGAGAAGACGCTGACCATGAAATCAATGGTCAATGCTTTGACGTATCAAGCCAATAAGCAAGAGGATAAGCAGCAAGTCTCTTTTAACACCCAGAAGGCCGAGGACAAGACCAAGAACAATGGCAAAGGCAAAGAGAAAACATTGGAGTGCGGCTGCGTCGTTCCGGCGTTTGGCAAGGTACATTCCAAAAGCAGATGCTGGAAATTACATCCAGAACTGTTGCCTGAGAAATTCTCGCGGCGTCAGAAGAACAACTCCATGACTGCAACCGCTTCAACTCCTGCAACCGCTGCTGCCTCTGCTGCTTCCCCGGACATTGTCAACGCTGGCAGCAATCTTTCATTGATGACCATGAATTTAGAGTTCATCGACAATCGTATCTCCAAAGATGATTGCATCCTCGATTCAGGGTGCAATACGCATACATTCAACCACACGAAGTGGTTTACGTATTTAAACAAGAATGTCTATACCGCGCCAATGCTGACCAGTAACGGTCAAAATTTGAACATTGATGGAGTCGGAAATGTACGTCTCCCGGTCGGTGAGGGTTTTCTGGAACTCTCAAATGTTCACTATGCACCTAAAGCGCAGGTGAATATGATTTCTCCTGGACTCCTCAAGCGCGGGGGGGTTATCATGGATGGTCACAAAGACCAGTTAGTCTCGAAAGGGACTGGGACGACAATCGCCCAATATCAATGGAAAGCCAACATCTCAACGTTGGTGCTTCGGGATGAAGAACCCCGATTTAATTTTGCGGCCCTGTCAAATGACTCTGTCACGACGCAAGTCGAGTACGGTCTCCTGCATAAGCGTCTTGGGCATGCGGGAAAAGATCGAATAATGAAAGCATGCAAAGATGCCGGCATCTCCATTGACCCTCAATCCTTGATTAATTTCCAGTGCCCAGCTTGTTTGCTTGCGAAAGCACCGCAGCAAATACATCGCGATGAGTCAAATGATACGACTCATTTTCTTTCGCGAGTGTTTTGGGATTTTATCGAACACAAACCAGAAGGCTTCGGCGGCATGCATCACACACTGCATGCTATCGATGTGCACACTCGATTCCACTGGGTAATTCCGACTGTGAATAGGGCGAGTGCAGTCAAGGCCATCGCGGCCTGGAAGACTGCGGTCGAAAATGCGGGAGGTGGTTACAAAGTCAAGTGTTTCCACACAGATAATGCAACTGAATTTCTGGGCGATAAGTTCAAGACTTATTGTCAGCAGCAAGGCATTATATTCCGCACCGGCGCGCCTTACGTTCCGGCGCACCAAGGTATCATCGAGCGTGCAGGACGTACGCTGATGGAAGTGGCGCGATCAACGACAATCGAATCGCAGCTCCCCGACACGATGTGGCCGTTTGCAATGAAGCACGCAGCCAAAATTACGAATTTGCTTCCGACGAACGGAAATAAGGACGGTGCGTCACCGCAAGAGTCCATGTTCAAAATACTTGGTCTTCAGAACAATGCTTCCATCCGATATTTGAGAACGTGGGGATGCCTCGCATACGTGCGGATCCCCGACGAACGTCGTGTCAAAGCCCAGAAGATGGCTCCAAGAGCAAAGATTGGCAGATTAGTCGGGATGGAAGGTCCCAAGTGTCGACTCTACGAAATATGGATCCCAAGCGAGCAAAAGCTGGTGCGAGCGAGAGATGTTCGCTTTGATGAGAGGGACTCACCAGCTCAACTTCAACCGATCGAAGATCTCTATGTTGCGGAGTTGGTTGATCCTTGCTTCGAGGAAGCAGGACGAAGAATTCTTGACCTTCCATTAATTAAAGCCAATGGGCGTGCAGAGAACCGCCAAGGCGAAAAATCGTCTGTTGCAGACGCACCTTCGGAACAAAACGTTAATGTTTCGGACAACGACAACAGGGGCGGTGGTACTGCGAAGACCACGCCATCACCACGAATGCCTTCAGCATCGAGGCCATTCCTTCCTTCTCCCTCGGCAAGTCCGACCAAAGGGAGATCTATTACTGATCAACGACAAAGCATCAGTAATGATGCTTTTCTTCCAGGGCAATTTGAAGACTCTTCAAATGATGAAGAGTTCGTCGACCCTATCGACAACGAAGAACCGGAAGATGACCCGGTGAGCCAACAGTTGATGCGCGAGGCGTCGGAGCCGAGGCGAAGTCAGCGAGTGAATACTCGCAAGGATTATCTTGACATTGCCACGTCCGGCAAGAGGAAGGCGACCCCTCAAAAGACAACAAACACGACAATCCAGTACTACGACGAAGATATATACGATGAGGACGAAGAAACTCAGAAGTCTTATGGATTTTTAATGTTGGAAGCGTCTAATTTGACTGATGCCAAAATTGAAATTCCCAGCAGTTGGTACAAGGCCAAGAATATGGCCAATTATCGTACCTTTTGGAGACCAGCAGAATTGAGGGAACTGCAGAAGATTTCAGAAAAGGAGTGTTGGACCTTGGAGATACCTCCAGACGGCGCGAAAGTTTTCGATGGCCGATGGGTATACACAATCAAGTACCCAATTGATGGGGAGCCATATGCAAAGGCACGTTGGGTCGCGCGAGGCGACCAACACTCAGAAGTCTTCGAGCATGAAGACCTTTATGCAGCTGTTGCACACTTGGTTTCCCTACGTGTATTCTGCACGATTGTGGGTGTATACGACTTTGAATGGGAACAGTGCGACGCCGTCAACGCATTTCTAAATGCACAAGCGCGGATCGTGGTATACGTGAGACAGCCTCATGGACACAGTGATGGAAGTAGACGCGCTTGTAGACTCAACAGAGCGCTTTACGGCCTTCCGATCTCTCCTCTATGGTGGCTGGATGATATCTCTACGGAACTCGAAAAACAAGGATTTACCCGCTTGAAGCGAGAGCTTTGCATTTTTCAAAAACAAGGCGTCTTTTTGCTCCTATACGTTGATGACATGATCGTCGCAGGAAAAGATGCGGCAACAATCGACTCAGTCATCAAAGGCCT
>SRPQ01000224.1:0-31638 GCA_018360075.1 Claviceps cyperi
TTCCGCAACTGGCGGGCTCCTGGATCCTCAAACCTCGGATTTCCCTTCGCGAAGATAACAACTTCCCCGCGAATGTGTTCCTCCGTGTCCGCTCTGGGAGCACGGCCCGCGCCAACCGACATACTTCGGGTTTTGACGTTCATTTTTTTTTCTCTGTTTCTATGGTTCTGGTTCTATTCTGTCGATCTCAGCTGGGTACTTTCCCACGTCTGTCGACTGCCGCTGGCGAGTTCTCTGTTCCGATGCAAACAAATGCATAGAATGGGATGTTAAAGTCGTCCCCGATAATTGATAGTAAAAGTGAATTGATACGTCACTTGGCACCAGCTGTCGTGTGCACGCACCATCCTTGTTGAACCAGCCACTGAGACTCACTACCTCAGTTTGACTGAGTAACTAGAATCACTGTACCTACTCCAGCGCACGCAATCTGGCACCAACCGCTGCATGCACGGAACCGCCCTGGTTGGCAATCCCACTGAGACTCACTACCTCAGTTGGCGTACCCACCTGGAGCCCCTGTATTTTCAAAATGTTGTAGTGTTGGTACGACAGGTGAGACTGTACCAGACCAGCCTTCAATTCTTGAATTTACTAAATAGAGGTCCCCCAGCTGTATGCTTCTTGCGCTCCCCAAGGCGCCCCGCATAATGCACTGTTCCGTACAAGCCACAAGTAGTGAACCGCCAAATACAATCAATTGCGCGCAATCATCAATGCCTTACATGTGTCCTACACTGCCTTTTGTTGTTGTCTCTCAGACTTCCATCAATTGTACATAATCAGTTCCACCACTCCCTGTCGGTGCACAGCTTTTACAAAAACGCCGCCCACCTCCTGTCGATTTGCTTCCTCCGGACCTAACACAAGTCAGCACAAACAGCACCCTCCAGTCAGGTTCCATCAAAGAAGGAAGAAAAAAAGAGGGCAAGGACAATACGTACCACGGGAGCCAGGAACATTACTCCAGCGAATAGAGCAAGCACAGTGCCCACAAGCGTGACCTTGTTAAAGCCCTTGCCCAGAATATCAAACAGGCCACTCGGAGTGGAGCGCGTGCCAAAGACATCTATGCCATAGGCCAGCAATAGACTGGTGCTCTCGACCACGGCAGGCGTGGTGATAATGGCTTCTACCCCAAGCACATCCAGTTCGTGAGAGATGATGCCGCGGCCATCGATTTCGAATTGCGGCGTGTACTTCATGAGCGACTCGGCTTCTACTTCCGCCGCCGTGGGCTCCCTGTCCACGGGGCGACGGGGGTCGATGATGTGTCGAGGCAGCGCGAGGATGCCGTGGCTTTCTGGGAGGTAGGCTAGGAGCTGACGAGTGGTGATTCCCTGGAGCGTCTGTGTTGTGGTCAATTTGTGCAGTGGTTGCGAGAGGACCATGGCCTGCGAGGTCACCCAGGGTAGAGGTACACCAGAAGGTGTATCGACTGGGTTCAGCGACGAGAATGTTTCTTCGTCGCCGAGGGGGCCGCGGTCGTTGGACTCGGGAGACTCAAAGAGGTCGGAGGTGACGATTTGGTAACCCTTGATGGAGCGGTTCGTGCCGTCGTTGACGGTGTGGTCGCCGAAGAAGGTGCATGTGTACCAGTTTTCGGCCATGGCGCACGAGATGCTCTTTGTGGCATCAACGCCGTTGTAGGTTTGGGAGGAGAGCAGCTGGCCGGAGATGGTGTCGACTAGCTGGATGGAAAGCTTGCTAGATGGCTCGTGTACTATGGCTACGACGACGGTGTTCGGGTTCAGGTATTTGTAGGCAACCTTGCGGTCGCCGAGGACGCGACCAATCGATGCGATAGGGTTGTGATCCGGCAGCGTGGCCACATCAACAATCCGTTCGCCCTTGCCAACATGAAGCTGCCAGATCTCGATTCTTGACGTCTTGCCGCCGTCGGAGGAGAATTTGATGCCTTTTAGTCTCTGATCTCCGTCGCGAACGACAACAGTGTCTTGAGGAAGGCCTTCGATGGGAATGTTGGGGGCCGGGAGTCCATCGGAACCCAAAGCGAGAAGCCACTTGGTGGATTCGCCGTGGATGACGGCGGTACTGGTGATTTCGGCTGTCGATTCGGAGCCAACCTCATGCTTTGCCCCCTCGAGAACCTCTCCCGAGATGGCGCGAATGACTGCTCGTTGGCCATGAGATGCAATTACGTCGATGAGGCCCTCGTTGCCCTTGATGGCCATTCCCTTGACCGAAAGAGTCGCCCCCTGTGGTAGCTTGAATACGTCCTTGGACCACAGTACTTTGCCATGGTGGCCCGTGTCCAGTCCGTAGAAGCGACCGCGACGAGTGGCGAGAACAACAATCTTGTTGAATCCAAAGACATCCCGATGCAAAGACTGCTTGCCTTCGGATAAGATAGCCCCGAAAATGGAGTCAAGAACCCGCTGGGGTAGGCGAGCGAGAAACGCGGGCAGGTATTGCAGATCGGCAACATGACGCTTAACCCTGTGTACGAATGCTGCGGCAGGATTGGCATGAGCTTCCTCAGCCAAGACCTGGGCAAGTTTTTCTATTTCAGGAATGTCAGTCCAAACAGCAGCCACGGCACCAGAGAGGCCCTCGTGTCTGGTCCAATCCACCTTCCCTTTGCGAATCAGGACCCAGTCGCCGCCCTCGGTCAACGCAGCGGATCGTACGGCATATTCCTTGCCACTAGCCTTCCGGACGACCTCTGAGACTGCTTGTATAGCATGACCATCATTCTCGGCCTTGTAGGGCCAGCGAGCCAAGACACCGTGAGACTCGGACGAAAGAACAGTGACCTCATGGTCCGTGATCCGGGTAAAGTAGACATTGGCAGCTTCTGCGCTAGTCGAGAATGCGCCCTTTCCAGTCAGATGTGGTAGTTCATATGCTTTGGATACCTGTCCAGTCTTGAGATTGGTGTGGTAAACCTCGGCCTTGTGCCCTGTTGTGGTGGTGATGTGTACCAAGAAATGCGGCAGAGACTGAGTCAGGTGAGGCGCATGGATACGAACAGAGACAGTGTCGTCGGGAAGAGTGACGTCTTGCTTGGTCTTGGTGCCGAGGACGTTGATACTAAGCTTGGAAAGTCCGCGGTTGGTCCAGACAGCTATAGGTGCCGCCGAGTTTGCGCCTCCAAACATGACGTCCTCAGCTCCGTGGATATCACCCTTGCTGCCTACGGACCAGCTATCGACCCGATCCCCGTTGGCTGTGTCAAGAGACGTCACCTTGAGATTATAGGATCCCGGTGTCCCATGCAAGCTCAGAACTTGAACGTTGGCAATGTTGGTCGAAACCTGAATAGGTGTGTCTTTACTCGTCTCCCGGAACTCCCAGACAACATTGCCTTGGGCGCCGTGCAGTCGTCGTAGGACCGTAACGCCGTCCTCGTCGAATAGGGCGAGGACGTCTTTCCTTGAGGCTTCCGTCATTTCCATGATTCCAACATCTTTGACCTGTCCGCTGAAGTGCCTGTCCCAAATGTTTCGGCCGGTGAGGGCGTCCCATGCTTGCACCTTGGAGCCGTGGGCTGAGACGACCCAATTCTCGCCTTCGGGAGCTCGAAGATGGCCGCCACCGTGGGCAATACCATTACTGATTTGTTGACGCCATACGACGTTGCCGTTACTGGGGTTGACGGCGCCGACGACACCGACGTCACCAAGTGTGTAGAGCAAGCTGGCCTTGTCTTCCTTGCGCGGTCGATGGAAGAAGGTGGTTTCCTGCTGGGGTAGACCGACGAGCGAATAGTGAAAGTCAATATCACCGACCTCGTCTTTGAAGATGGCAGCTGCGATCGACGACAGGCCTAGCAGCAGGGCGGATTGCAGAGTGCGCCGCATGTCGGGGTATGCTGGGCGGCGTCGTGCGTGAAGCTTCCAAGCTCGTCATCTCGAGCTCTATGCTTTGTACGGAGTCCAGTCTACAGAGAGGGCAGATGCATCAAATACCAATTGGTTGGCCGTGTATTATTGTGGAGACGGGAGCACGTGATTAAAGCTGCTCTGTAGGTACCTTTGTACCTATGTACGTTGTGACAACGTATTTGAGCGTAGCAGCCTCAAGTCTTTATGCCATGGAAATCTCATT
Source organism: Claviceps cyperi (assembly GCA_018360075.1). Classification (NCBI taxonomy): domain Eukaryota; kingdom Fungi; phylum Ascomycota; class Sordariomycetes; order Hypocreales; family Clavicipitaceae; genus Claviceps; species Claviceps cyperi. The sequence continues at coordinate 4,072 of SRPQ01000224.1, forward strand.
TCCCCGAGGCTTTGCTGCGACTTTATAATAGTACCTAGGGCAAAGACCCCCTTTTTGTACTGTACTCCGTAATGGTACAAATAGCTTCGTCGTTGGGCCACGGATGTGGATGGATCATCTTACATCATCACGTACCAAACCCTCCCAAAGCCATGAGAAGCCAGTTTTCCCACGTCAGCTCCGACGCGTGCGCGAACAACGCCAGATGGCTGTAGATTCGGCCGGTACTGGGTTTGAAAAACTGGTCTTATCCTTCGCAAGAACTAGGAATGCATGCGCCTGCGCTGCCCAGACTATGCGGTTCCTAGCACACAGACCAAATAGTCATGACAACACTTCGTCTCGTCTCATACCATGGCAATACAATGCATCTATTGACAACATCACCTCTATTCTAACACTTCTTGGGCCAATGCTTCGCAATCCACTCCGACAGCTTATACGTAAAGGTCCCCTCCATATACACCTGAACATCATTGCTGCTATAATCACCACCCGCAAACTTGAGCGCGGGAAGAATCCACGGCTGTATAAAGTCAATGTAGATCAAATCTACAGTCTCGGGCACATCGTCCTCTGGAAAGTTCATCTCAGACTGAATACAGTTGGGCACAGCGTAGAACGGCAGAGCCGCATGAACAGTGTCGTCTCCATCGGTGCCCAAGTCATCCTTGGTTGTATATCCCGCAAGAAGTTTTGGGCCGAGAGCGCTGCGCAGCTCCAGCCTAGCGTCATCGCCATCAGCTTGAGCTTTTTTCTCGGCGGGAACAGCAGGCGACTGTCCATGGACCGAGGGAAACATCAATTCAGGCGCCGCCATGAACTTGGTTGAGGCGCCGTGGGTACTGAGAATCTTGTCCGCGCCGTTGAGGAGGGCTATGACCTTGGAGGCGATAGGGTAGGGCACATCAGGGATAAAGTTGAAGCCGCTCACGAAAGGCGAAACGAGGTATGTTGAGCCTCGAGTAAAGGGGCCCTGAAAAATATCGAACCGAATCCCACCAGTATTCATGATGGCTAAGCGCGGCTTGTCCCTGCGCTTCTCATTGACTAAAATATCGGGAAATACTTCGTCTTGGATCCATGAGAAGATGCTCTCGTTGCTAGGGTACCGCACGCGGCTCATCCACAGATCCTTGGGAGCACAGCCAAAGCTGTAGTCTAGATCTAGTGCCTTTCGCGCACGTGCAATCTGCGTGCTCACCGCCTTACCTTTTTTTGTCGGAAAGGTGGTTTCATTGAGGCCAGTATGATGATACATACCAAGGAGATTAGTGTCGATGTATTTCCGATTGAATTTCAGCGACGAGGCCGTTGTCTTGGAAGACACCTGTCCAGACACCTGTCCAGTTGATTTGTGCCTGATGCCGTCAATCGACATGAAGCCAATGGTTTCAAAGTAGCGGCCGGATGCCATAGCTAGAGACTGCGAGTCAAACCGCCTTGTGTCTCTCACGTGGGCGTGGCCGCCAAGCATGGCAATGGGAGTGTTCCAATTCTGCTTTCGCAACGCTGTGAAGATTGTACGGTACTCCTCCATGCGCAGGCCGACGTGACCGATGACGACAAAGAGGTCTGGCTTTTCGCGTATCGCGTCTTGGAACCATTTCTCCTTGACAGTATCGGCGACAGGTTGAACGACAGTATTGTTCGCATTACCCTTGAAGTCAAAGAGGAAACCAAATGCCATGATCTCCAAGCCCTGATTTTTTGTCCTGAACCTGCGATATCGCGGCGCTATGGGGATTCTCTCGCCCGACTCGGGATCGATGTAGTCGACATTCGAGGCAATGTATTTAGCCCGGAAATTCGGGACGGTCGTGTTGACTTCGCGTTCGGCCGTGCTGGCCTGGTACAGCTCATGGTTCCCAATGCAGATGATGTCTGGCTGCTGCTGGGCCCAGATATCGTAATAGAACAGGCCCTTGGGATTGGACGCATCGTATAAGCCATTGCCCTCGACGCGATCGCCAGTATCGACGACCAGCAGATCCACACCGTCGTCGTCGGCTCGCCGTTTCAGGTGCTGGGAAAAGGAAATGTAGTCTCCCCAATCAGCCGAATACTGTGGCCTGCAACGAGCCTGTCAGCACGCGCTCTGTCTTTTCTTTCTTCTCTGCCTTCAACTGCCTTTGCTGCAGAAGTCAACAAAACGGCGCGGCGCCTGTCATGGAGAAGACGAACTCTGATAAGTGGCCGCCTATCCAGCCGTGGGTATCAGTGGTGTGCAGAAAGTTGATCTGTCCCCAGGCCAAGTCTCGCATTGGCGCAGCGACAGGCTTCACAGCCCCTGGCTGAGCAGCATGAGCAACGAGAGCGAAGCCAGCAGCGAGAAAATAAAGTCGCGCCATGGCTACGGGTAAAGATGATGAAGCATAAAGGCAAACAACTTGTCGATGGCGGAGCTGATGAGCTTAGGTTGACGAGAGTGACGCGAGATCGGCCTAAGGCCCCACTTAATCTGGACCTCGGGAAATGCGCGAGGCTGGCGACTTTGCGAGTTGCGTTCACCTTGAGAGGGGCTGCTGTTACATTGATAGGTAAGTTATGTACAACTTCTAGGGATGGGAGACAAAAGACGAGCTTTCCTAGGTCCCTAAGCTCTTCTGTTGGTCCAGGCCTTGATCGGCCGTCGTAAGTGGCGATGGGTGCACTGGCGTCAAAGATGACGCTCAGTGGGGTTCTGAAAATATGCGAGGGGCGCACGCACGTGGATCAGATGGCGAGAGGGGAACAGCGAAACAGCGAGGAGGATCAGGCGACATCGCAACGCGAGGCATTGTGTATGTTTCCACGGCAGTCATGGACTCATGATGTTTGGGGTGAGCTGGCAGTGACAAACGTCGGATGGTGGTGATTTTTATCCAATGTCCCACGAGTCACGACCCTGAACCGTCGGGAGCGGGGCCACGGGAAGCTGCAGTCTGCAGATCCTTACAAGTCAACTTTGAAGCCTTCATCCTTGGCGCTTTGTCCCCCGCTGTATCCGCTACCGCTCCGCTGGCTCGGTGAAGTGCCAAAACGGGAGGCAAAGCTTTTTTTTTTCCTTTTTCTTAGCGCCTGAAGCGCCGCACAGTGCACACGTGTGTGTGGTTGAACATATCCGGCTCGATTCTCGCCTTGCCTTTGCGCAAAATAAAAACATGCTGCATTGAAGCATCTTTCGTCTCGTCGCAATCCCGCGCATCGCTGGCCGCGGCACCTTCTTACTTCTCGCTCCTCTCTCCGACTCTTCAAAGCCCATGCTACTGCGCAATTGGCTCGCCACCCTTCCAACCTTGATATCGGCGCATCATCGCATGTGCCGCCCGCGGCAAGAGGAGATCCAGCAGGCGACTTGAAGTCTTTGCGCTTGCTGCATACTGGAGACGAAGAAAGACTGTGATTCAGCTATTCAAAGTTGGTCATCGATATTTCCCTATTCAACATTAATATTTAATATACACCCGCCGACTTCTTGCAACTACTCCCGCGCTCTTGTCCAACGACGACTCGACGAGCCTCGCTTCGGCCCCTTCGGTAACTCGACCCCCTTTCCTAGGTATCCAAGGTCCAACTTGAAGACCGCAGCCATGGGAGCCAACTCACAAGAGGACTCCTCCTCTCACAAGATCGGCGCTCAACCCTCCGCCACACCCGTATCTGGCGAAAACGACACCTGCGGTCTCGTCCTGAACGACGGCTCCGCGAACCCAGGTGAGACAAGCGCAGAGATTGCCGAGACCAGCCAGGGTCTCTACATTCTCGAAGCCAAGTCCGTCCACTGGTGGAGCTATCTGGCCACCGCCGACTTCTGGATCGTAGTCGCCATTGGGCAGATCCTCGCGCTCTGCATCACCGCCACCAACACCTTCACCACCTTTTTGAACCAAGAGAACTTCAATGCCCCGGCCTTCCAGACGCTCTTCAACTACGTCTTTCTCGCCATCATCTACAACACGATTTTCCTGCTGCGTGACGGTCCACGGGCCTGGGCGCGCGTGGCTTGTCGCGATGGCTGGAAGTACCTCATCATGGCTTTCTTGGACGTGGAGGGAAATTACTTCACCGTCCTGGCATACCAGTACACCAACATTCTGTCAGCGCAGCTCCTCAACTTCTGGTCCATTGTCTGCGTGGTTCTCATTTCCTTCTTCCTGCTCAAGGTCCGCTACAAGTGGGCTCAGGTTGCCGGTATCTTCATCTGCTGCGGAGGTCTGGGCATCCTCTTGGGATCCGACTACATTGTCCAGCGAGACAGCGGCCAGTCCACCGGAGACTCCAAGCTCAAGGGTGACTTGTTTGGGCTTTTGGGCGCCACGCTCTACGGCACCAGCAACGTCCTCGAGGAGTTTTTGGTGTCCAAGGCGCCTATGCACCATGTGCTCTCCTTCATGGGCCTCTTTGGCATGATCATCAACGGAGTACAAGCCGCCATTTTCGATCGCCATACCATTGCAGGCTCCGCCTGGAGCGGCAAAGTCGGTGGCTACCTCGTTGGATACACGCTCTGCTTGACGCTGTTCTACACGCTGGCTCCGCTGATTCTACGCATGGGCAGCGCTGCCTTTTTCGACATTTCGCTTCTGACGGCCAATTTCTGGGGTGTCATTATCGGGATTCATGTCTTTGGCCTCAGCATCCACTTCATGTACCCGATTGCCTTTGTGTGCATCATCATTGGTCTCGCCATCTACTTCCTCTCGGGAAGTGTCCTGGGGGACTCGAAGAAGCCGTGGCTGGGCGAGAATCAGGAAAGCGGCGTGGTTGGTATTGGCACCGCCAAGCTGAGAGCCATCAATGCGGCGCGTCTTGCGCAGGCAGAGGCAGAGAATGGAACGGCCGCGCCGAGCACCACGGCCACCAAGATCAAGACCTTCTTTGGCAGCAAGGTTGAATAAAACTAAGCGAGGGTGGAACTGCAGCAGACTGTCACAACAATAGTGCTTCGTACTTGGAATCCATCTTTTCAAAGGTGATGTGGAAAGTCAAGGACTCGGCATTTTGTTGATTGAGGCAGCAGTAGTGGAGCAGAAGCAGGCTCAAACATCTCTCGACATACACACACGCCCCATGATGGCATAGATCTTTATAGACAAGTGGCAAGAAAAGGACCAGGACCTGCTCCCAATACCGTCCACTTGGCTATAATCGTCTTGGTTCCGTTGAGCGTGTAAATTCCAAGGCCCTTTGAGAGGACTCAAGCTTCCGTGGGATTGCGCCTATGCGCCAAAACTAGGTAGTTATAAGTGATTTGGTATGATGGACATGCATGGAGCACTAGTCTAGATGCATAAAAGTATATAGACATATACGTATGCTTCCCATTTCCCAGCTGCAGTACATTGACCGCCGCACGTAATATTTTCACAGTGGCCGCCACCATCACGATAACCACCCCATCCGAAATGCTTCGAAAAAAAACTTCCCTCCCTATCACCAGCGCCGCACACCGGCCCTCAGACCCATCTCCCCCAGCAAGTGCCCAGCCCTATCCTCCTCCCCAACAAGAGTCTTGTCCTCCAATCCTCCCCTACTCGTGAGGAAGACATCGCCCGCCAGGAATTTCTCTCGCTGCCTCTCATTCCCCGGCGCTATGAGACGGACCGGTCCAGGGGAGTCAGGTGTATCTGAATCGGGCCAAAGGATCCGCCGGGCCTCTTCATTCGTCATGGGGGATTCTTCGAGATGAATGGTACTCAAGACGGGAGACTTCCTCGGCACGTATATCGACGGGGGCTCGTCGTTGGAGGGATAATGCCTCAGAAGGGGCGGTGAAGCTGTACCGCTCGAAGAATGCTGCTCTTCTTCATCGGGAAGTTCGGTGTCCTGAGGTTGGAAATGGGGTATTGGGCTGCTGAGTATGGGGGTATCTGAACCGGCAGGTCCAGCAGCTCGATCAAGCTGATTATCCCCATTTTCATTCTCATCCTCGTCTTCATCGTCGTCGTCGTCCTCCACCTTCCCCTCATCATCATCGTTAGTAAGAAAGCTAATCACAGACACACCATCCCCAAACCCCCTTCCCGCCTCTCTCATCCCTCTAGCCTCCCCCCTCCGCACCTTCTGCTCCATCTCCATCCTCCCCCCTCGACACGGCCTCACATCATCACCATCACCACCAGTACCCCCCAGACTCCCCCTCTGTAAAAACCGTCGCACAAGCCATGCCTCCCATCTATTGTACGTCTCAAAAAACGCCCTGTTCGTCCGCGCCAGGGCCCGTAGATCTCCCAAGTCATCCACCTGAGCTAATATTCGAACACAAACCGCATCCGGAAACCTGAACTCTGATGCGACGACTGCGCAAGGTCGTTCATCCCCCGCATCCATACGTCCCAGTCCCGTCGCCGGGATTATTTGCGGCTCCCCAATCCTATCCTTCGACAGAGCCCAGCCGTGGCTCTTCCCACTAATGTCGTGGAGGGTGAGCCCGTGGATGCTGCTATGGACATCATCTATCGCGGCTCGAAACGCGAGACTTGGGTCGCATATGACGCTGTGGTGAATGGGGGATACCGCTGGACTGGGCATTCTTCTTGAGATATCTATAGTATGCGCCAGACTTCGGGGGAGTAGTTTGGGGGAGGCATACGTATGATATAGGAGCGAAGGCTGTAGGATATGAGGCAGGAGGTGCATTTCATTGAAATTGAGAAGTAGCCAGCCTAGATTTGCGGCATCGCAGTCGTGGCTCCCTCTTGGGCACCGAGGGGGGAGAGTTAATAGTGGTGTAGTTGCGGTCTCGGTCGGAGAAGTGGACATCGTCGGATTAGATGGCGGCTGGTGCTCGCTATCCGCGGAAATATTGGCCTGAGTAGGCTGCGGGAGGTATTCCAGAATAGCGCCCGTGCAGCATGCGTAAATCTGATCAAGCTTCGCACAGCGAACCGCCCAGATCTTGTCCCTGATTTTCTGTGGCCACGGCCGGGTCTGTAGGTCCTTTTCGTCTACCAAGCTCAAGATCACCCTTTTGGATATGCGCGTGAAGATCTCCCTCATACCAAAGGCGTAACTGATGACCAAGAGCCCATCTGGCATGTCTGCCCCATGGTGCATCCATTGAGGTAACCAGCTCTTTCGGACCACGCTCTCCAACGGCGATGTGCTTTTGTAGCGCAGGGAGCATTCTGCGATGGCGACGAAGCGTTCGAAGCTTACTGTGTTTGGCACCAGCTCAGTGTGCATGTGCGCGGCATGCATTAAGACCTCGAATGATTGGAGCCTGTTGATCTCGTATTGCGGCATACGATAGAGCTGGACTTCTGTGCCGTCTTGGCACATGTATGGTGTTGGTGAGGGCGGTAGGCACGGCTGAATGTCTTCTGCTTCGTGTATATGCAAGCTGCTGGAGCGCCCGGAAAACATGCGCGCGAATATCGGCGACGTGTCCGCCAGGGCTGTAGACGAGACGCGGAATCGCAGGACTGGATCAAAGCGTGATGATGGCCCGGTGGCGTGATTGACAAACTCGAGGATGGCATCGCCCTGAGGCGACATGATGAATTCCTGGACTTGTCTCGTCGATAGAATCCCCGACTCAGCAGACTGGAGCAGTTGCCGAGCCTCAATAAGCTCTCGCTTCACCCGTTCGTAGTTTCTAAATCGAATCTCGTAGCGAGGGAACTGGCGAACATAAATGTTAGAAATAGTGCGAAGAGCTCAATGGCAGGCAGATGGTTCGTACGAATTGAGGATCCGCGGAGAGCATGCGCGTCACACTTGCGTTTCGCATTCGATGCACAGCGTCTCGTCGGAACTTTTTACTTGTGAACAGTAGGTCCAGCATTTCTGGCGTCGCATCTCGCTCATAGCTCTTGTATGTATCGGCCAGACTCGACCTGAACGCGTCGCACAGTGATTCTAAGCAGCCTCTCCAATCTCTCATGGCGTTCAAATACACCTCATTGAGGAGTCCTCTGCGAAGTTTCACGTCGTAGTTGACGAGCTCATTCATGCGACGTTCGCTGTAGGAAGATCTCTCATCCAAGTTGGTGCCGCCGGAAATTTTGAGAGAATCTATAGAGGGGCCTCTCGAAGCTGTTGGATCAGCAGTGCTCACAAGCCTGGGTGCTCGGTCCTCTTCCAGAATGCCGGCACACAAGTTCGCGCAAGTTTCCTTGTGTTTGTCGAATTCTTTATACGCTGAGTCCACATTGCTCGCGCTCGAAGAGGAAGGACGCATGCGCTGTATGAGATGGAGGAGTTGTTTGAGATTGACTTCCTGGTTTTCACTAGATACTAAAGGCCGCAAATTGTGGTCGTTGGTGTTCGAGTCTCGAGAGAGAGATGCGCCGCGAATCTGATTGCACTGTCAGCCAGTCGTTTCGTTGTAACTCTTCCGAGAGAAGCGACTTGAGTTCAGCCACCGGGCAGAAGATTCCAGGCCGTCATGTAAAAGTTTCAGCACGTACAGTTGGACGTATATCCAGAAGCTTGCTACTGTTCCGTCGTCGCAGCTTCCACCATGTTTTGGAGGTCGAGCCTCCACGGCCAAGTTCGTCTCCCTCACTTTGTGTTCGATTCATGGTATTTATCACTTGACTTGGCTTATTTGATCGCGCGAGGTTCGCAAACTTCAATTCATGAGGTGCGCCGAGTCGCTGGGCCGCAGCTATCTGATTGTATCCACTAGTAGTCCCTACTAGCAGCGCGAAGATGACATGATCTTGTTGAGGCCAAGTTCCGAAGATACTGACACGTGTCAATTCCGCCGCAGGCAGTGACACTCGCGCAAAGGTTCAGTGCCCACGTTCTCTGCGTCCGACTCTGGGCGGCGAACCAGCTGCGACATAGTCAGTGATGAGTTATCAGTGCACTGTGATGCATAAGTCAGAACGATTCACGGACCGAGTCAGAACTCAAAATGGTGATGAAATAAAACCCAACTTACGTATTGCACTCGCGGCGAATGCCGAGCTTGAGATGCGCCACATATGGCAGTGCCCGACAATCGAGCGGCGACGGTTTAACCCCAAGAACAATACCTATGCGAAGTGATTGCAATGATGCGAGATGATGTAATAAAATTTCCGAGCGTCTGTAGAGCCTGGAATGAGCCGGGTCAGGGAACGTGATGAGAACGACGCAAGGGCCGGAAAATTTAGAGTTGCAATCCGGGGTAGCTGCCGCGCATGTGGAGGTCGGACCTGGGAAGTGGGAACGAGCAATGATGCAGACAGAATCGACCAGTCATGTACATGTAAATATGTACTCCGTACTCCGTACTACCTAGGTACATATGTACATATGTACCTGATGAGAAGTGACGCTGCAGCATCTGAGACAGTGAACGGGACGATGGGCTACGATGCAAAGCCGTTGCAAGGCTTGGAAGCTTGGCTTTGATGAACGATGAGCTATGTAGTAGTCTTACCTTAGCGCTAACAGCAGTTCATCAAGAAAACTCACTACATATGTACCTATGTTGATGCCGCCTCCCATGCCGATGGGTATCCCTAGGTACTCTATAGCAGAAATTCTAAAAAGAGTGGGGGCAACGGTACAAAAGTACCTAGGGCGGTTACATGTTTTCTTACCCTGGCAGTTGCAGTCCTGAGTCTGTCGCCTCACTCCATAGATATTAGATAGATACCCAGTCGATGAGTTGTGCCATGAACTAGGTACCTATGTAGGTATATTGACACACCACTTCAAAGTTCAAACAGGACATGTGAGTTTTCCGGGTTGTCTCTATTGGCCCCTTGTGGGCCTTGTGGCATGACGTACAGGCACGTAGTGAGTCACATGTTTTCTTTGTGAGGAACGCATAACCACCCGGTTCCGCCCAAAAAAAAGGTCGAGTGACCAAGTTGCACGTCTGCAGCTTGATCGAGGTTTATGTTGCATTGTCACAGCAGCACAGAACGGCACTGTACCGACCGTGACATTCTTCAACCTTGAACTCCTGGCACGATGAAAAAGGCACAACCAAGACACTTCACACACCAAGATACAAACCATTATGTAGTTCCATATCCTACAAAGCAAGTAGCACTCATGATCGAAAACCACAGTTCCCTACCATTATCACATCACGACACCAAAACGCCCTTTTCACGTCAAACCCGCTACAGCAGTCACACACACAAATACACATAATTCATAATACTCATCCCTCACGCAGCAACAAAGAACAGCATAGCCAGCTTCTCAGTCTCCGTTTACCTACTATACCCCTTCTTCAAGTTCTTCAAAATCTTGTATTCTTTTATCGCGCTTGTTTTGTACCTCCTATCTCATGCCATGCCATGCCATGTCACACCACGCCATGAACCGAACCGCCGCCCATCGGGTAATACCATCCTGTGCGTCAATCAAAAACAACGTCAACAAACATCAGCCAACCCATGCCTTGTAAAGAAAATATCGCCGTGCCGTGCCATATATGGAAGAACTGGACAAAGAAAAAAAGACAAAAAAAGACACAATCACAAGATTAGGCTTGAGATGAAGGTCTGAACAATGCGAAACGCCATGCCGGCCGGCCATCCTGGACACCATCATGCATTTGAACCGCGTACGCCTCACCACCTACCGGCCGATCCTTCCCATTTGTGGAGTCAGCCTCATTTCTCTTCTCGTCACGTCTTCACCGACGTCGCCAATTGTCTTCTTGCTGCTTGCTGCTTCCGCTGCCGCAGCAATCCCGGCGAAATGCATTCCCGCTGGCCGACCGAGTTGTCGATTAGACAGACTTGCGTATACGCGACAACTTGCACAATCTCCATGGAGACTTGGCCTCGCTATTTCTGCACTCGTTTCATCCGTCGTCCGCATCTGGCACCGGCCGTGCGCACGGTGGCCTTTTCCACTTCCCGTCGGTTCTCCGGAATCAGTCGCGTTCTATTGCTTTCTTTTAGTAAACGGCTCATCACACATCGTCCTCTTATTTGTCTGCTGTTGTCAGTCACTTGTTTCCACTGAGTAGGTCCCAAAATCTATTCAACAAGATCATGTTGCCTTATCCAACATCGCGTTTTTTTCGTCGCATCAGCTCTGCTTCGGTCGCGACGCTATGTACAATGCGACTGGCAAAAGTTTGCCTGACTGGCTCTTCAACCTCCTTTGCGCTCGGATCCATTCTTGGGCGCCATCTCTGCATGTGAGCGTGGAGCAGCAGAAACATCAACAGCAGCTGTAGCGCCCTTCCTCTTGCTCTTGCTGGCAGCTTTTTGCCAGCCGTCAATGCCATCACTCTTTGCGCCACGCACGTGCCCGGATTCGCGTGGCGCCGATGACTTTGTCGATACAGAGCCCTTGGGTGAGGATTTTTGAAATTGGAAACTCTCTTTGGACGACACAACATCGACAACAGTCCTCACACCATTGTTCCCTTCAATTTTAGTGGGCGCCTTGTTGGTCAGCCCCGCCACATTTCCCGGTTTTCGAAGCGTACTTGGCGAAGGAGTTCTTGTTTCGTACACTGGAGAAAGATGCGGGGAAGCGTCGACTGCCGCTGACTTGTTGCCGACTCGACCATCTCCGATGGCGAGATCTAATGGTGCAATGATTCCGTTTTGAAGCTGTCGAGACATGAGGCGTTGTCGTACAGATGGCGACAGACATGCCGTGTGACCGTTTTGGACCTCTTGCTGGTTCAGTTGGTTGCTCAAGTAGAATGAATTCATCATAGCAATTCGTTCTCTAAATGACGCATCCTCTGAGGCCGTCATCAGTGGTGCGTTGGATCCATTGACAACAATAGGCGATCGATCAACAAGCATGTGCGATGACGGATGCTGCTGCTGCTGCTGCAGGGCAATGGTATAAGGCACGTGTGCAGGCCAAACAGGCAGCGTGCCAATGTTGATGGCATTGTCCACAGTGTGCACTGATGACACATCTTCGTGGTATGGCGGCGAATCCCGCCTGTGGGCGTGCCTTGACCCGGCCGGGCTCATCGTCGTCCGTAAGCCAGACCCATTGACTACCAGTGGCCTTGTCGAGGGTTTATTGGGCTGACTTCCTGGAAAGGGCGCGCTCGTCAGCGGTGCCGACGCTGTTCCACCAACTGAGAAAGCACGGCCATGTCCCAAGGGTGAGGGGGACCTTGAAGCCCTCCGTATCCTGCGGTCCAGAAGCGTTTGCGGGAGCTGGTCCCCAGAGAGTCGCCGCTGTCCAGGGCCGGACGTGGCAGCCGACTGACCTGTAGCATCACCAAAGGCAATACCGTTTGCCAAATGTTGCTGCTGTTGGTGCAGCTGACTGGCATCTCTCGTTGGGCTGTTGCTTCTTGCATGAAACAAGGTACCCGATTTGGAGTCCAGCGAGTCGGGCGATCCCATCACCTTTGGCGTGTCATCGAAGTCCTGATCGTCGGACATGAAACTGGGAAGTGGCAGTCCGTTGACTTTGTTTGCAGCTGCTATCGCTGCACTTGTTGGCGTCTGGATGCCAAGAGCGTGGTATCCTGTGCTAAAATTTGCAGGTGGGGGGGACCTTTGTGCAGGCTGAGACTGCGAGCGCAAAGAGCTGCTCGATGCTGGGGCGCCTTCTTCAGTGGACGCAGAAGATCGTTGGAGAGACCGTCGATAGTCTTGCCTGGCGCTGGTATTTGTGGCCGTGGCTGCGGCGGCGGCTGCGGGAGATGATGAGTAGGAGCCATACGCCGTTTGTGGAAAGTAACCAGTCTGGCCCAAGTTCATTCCATACAAGGCCGCCAATAAGTCGGGACGCAATGTCGTAGCACTGAGGGGCATAGTGTCAAACGAGTTCGTCCTTGAACGGTCGGATGATTGCTGGCCGTTTGTGGCAGAACCAGCAGACATCCTTTGCGGCTGGTTCATGGCCTGATGCTGAAGAAACGATGGCGACTGTGTGAGTAGCTGAAACTGTCGCATGCTTTCCTGATGGTACGCCATCTGCGTCATCAAGTCTTGCTGCGCGCATTGAAATTGGTACTGCGGGCTCTGGAACCATGACATGTCTTGCTGTTGTATCCCCAGTGGCGTCATGAATATGTTTGCATCATATGCCGGGATACTTGATGAGGCTCTGCGGCTTGAGCCTCCAGTCCTATGAAAATTATGGCTGTGGTTGTAATTGTGGTTGCCATTGTTATTATTGTTGTTATGGTGGCGTCCTCCCCTGTAATTCCCTCGCCCGCCGCGGCCTGAATGTGTTTGCGACGAGCTTCTCAGCAGTACAGGGCGAGGTTGTGGTGGCGGCCGCGTCCACACACGTTCCTCCTCTTTAGGGAACACGTATTGTTCGCACGCTTCCTCCAAGTTTGCCTGTGACAACAAGTCAAACGCTCGGCGAAGTTCCAGGTGAATTCCACGAAAAGCATACTCGTCTACTGTATTGCCGAGGTTGCGAGACACATTAAAGGGCTCCTCTACGCACAGCTGATTGTTGATGGCGTATTTCCACTTTTTATCCTGCTTTGTGACCAATTTTCCCTGTCTGACGGAAAGGACATGCTTATCATAGTCGAACTCGTGGGCATAGAATCGAAAAAATTGGAACAACAGTTCCGCTAAGGACGATTTGTTCTTGGTTCCAAAGCCCTTGATCTTCTTCAAATTGTCTGCAAAGTCGCTCATGGTCCCATCCGCTTTCGGCAGCTTGTGGGGCATCTGGTGCAGCGCCGGTAAGACAGGTGGATTGCGAAGTTGCAAAAAGGCAATGATCAGACATATCCAGGTATAGGAACTTAAAGTACCACCAAAGGCTAAAACAAGGTGAACAGACGGTTCATCAGCAAAAGTTGACTGGGCATGAATTCAGAGGATGTCGACGAGCTTTCACTTCTTACCAGCATCATTGATAATTCTCCTTCTTGTCCAGTACTTGATGACCATGGCCAACTGTCGAACGCGCGGATCCGCCTCCACATATGTTCGAACCATGCGTGTATTTTCAAGAGCAAGGGTATTGTTAACATTCATGTCACAAGCCAAGCCAAGCTCAGGGTCCCAGATTTTGACAATCGGTACCTTGGCTGCAGAAATGCATACAACCTTTTCCATTCCGCCTGGAAAGCGAGCGTTGTTAGTACACAAAGGAGAAGTATGCCCCAAGGGCTTGGATCCCGTGGGTGGGACGATATAACATACGTCGCGCCAAAAGATCGGCAATCATGCAGACACCTTCTAGTTCAGTCCATGAGGTTGTTATACAGATGTCGACTACCCCATGTTAGCAGTCGCCCGATAGGATAGGGGCATGAACGGAATGAAAATTGAAACAGTTAAATTTCATGGCGCGAGACAAAAAAAGCAGTGAGTCAACATACGATCAGAATCGTCAGAGCACAGTAGATTGCCCGAAGACCCAAACAAGTTGACTCTTATATCATGGCCTGGCCACTCATCATTGAAAATGTTCTCCAACTTCTGAACCAGCCCTTTCCTCTTTTCTTCCACCTGATGGGTTGGTAATAGCCTATCATAGATCTCGCGCATATCGCCCATAAGCCTTTTCTCCTCATCGTCTGACAATGTGTTTTTGACTGTTCGCAAGTCGAGTTTTTCGAGTCGATCGTTGCCCACGGAATACGGTATTCTACGTCTGGAATTCATCTGCGCAGTTTCGTACTTGCAGCCGCCTAACCTTGGGGGCAAGGGCCGCAACGATGGTAAAGCACTATTTGTCTCGGAATACGCCGACCGGGGAGAGTGAGAACTGGCAGCCGTAGGTGACGGTTCCCGGGACTCGAACGAGAACTGGCGGGCGTGTTGATGCGGTGTCGAAGGCACGGAGCTGGAGTGTGCCTGCGCATGTGATAAGGCCGCGGCGGCATTAGGTCGCGACGGTACAGGTCTTGACGCGTCCGCGGACTGTTTGAGCGGCATCTTGGACGATCCGTCTTTGGATTTCATGCCGGAGCAATTAATTCTGTCAAAGTTGTGATATGCGCGGCTCCCATTGCCTCCCGAAGTAGCTCCTTTGTTGGCCAACCCGTCTTTCAGGGACACTCTGCTAGATGATCTCGATCTGGGGCCAGCCTGTACGTGAGGGGAGGACACAACGGGAGGCAGCGGCGGAGTTTGCAGTCCACCTCCACGCGCTGGCGAAATGAGCTTGTTGTAATGCAGGAGTTGGGCGTGGTAGATGTTCTGCTGCGGAAACCAGAACGGGAGGAATTCGAGATGGGAGGAGAGAGGTGGAGTGGCTCCGACGGGAACAGTATACGTAGTTGCGTCCGCGGGGCTCTCCGACGACGGTGAGCGGGCGGGACCGTGGTTTACCGAGTCCAAGGATACTGACGAGGAAGCCGCTGTCCAGGGGCTAGAGGAATAGGGATATTGGGGGTCTGAGGTCGCGGACCTGGCGTCCATGAAGCGGATAAGCCTCGTACCAGGTTTCTTACGTCCGGCAAGACACTGGCAGATGCAAAGCTAGTAAAGATGCGAGTCGCGCTGAGCGTCTTGGTGGTAGTCGGTGGGCAGGCAGCTGTCAGGGGAGGGATCCGTACAGGGCCCAGGCGAGAGCAAGTAGCTCACGAGGTGGAATGGCGTGCGAGCGTAGAACGAGACTGAGTCGCTCAAGCGAGTGCACTTGTCTGCTGATCTGCCTGTCGACCTGCCTGTTGACTTGTCTGCTGGGATCTTGGGACCTCGTGGCCGTGCATCCACGCGGGTTCGGACAACCGAACGGTCGGGTATGGATCTTGTCTTGTAAAGGTTTTATTGGTGGCGAGAGCTGTCAGACAGACAGAGAGGCACGGACGGAGAGTTGCGTGGGGAAAGGTACACAGACACCGAGGCCTGGAAAGCGGGAGGTGACTTTTGTCTCGGGAAATCGAACTCGGCCGTGGGTACTCTCGCTCGCAGCAATATGTAGCGGTAGGAACCGACCAAAAGGAGAAGGGGCCGTGCGGATGACTGACGTTGTCGACAGCGATCGAAGTCGAGGAAGGACAGACTCGGGATATTGTCTGCGCTGCAAGAGGTCGGAAGCGCGGTGGGAGCAACGACGAGACCGGGCGGAGTAGTGAAGAGGAGGAGCGGAAGCGCCGTTGCGGCGAAGTCGAGAAGGGTATCGCAGAGGGCAAACAGACGGATTGGGCCGGCCGGACGAGAAACGAAGGAACGAGAGGAGGGAGGAGAAAGGGGGGAGGACGGGATCAGACTGTTGTCAGCAGACAGACGAAGAGCTGCCGTGTGGGCAGACAACTTGCAAGGCGATGAGTGGGAGAATAAGCCAAAGGAGGAAATGAGGACGTTGAGGCGAATTGAAGGCAGTTGGCGGATTGGCAGTAAAAGGGGCCGCGGGCCTTGGAGTTGGTCTGGAGTGGTCAGTTTCGACGTGGGTCTGGAGTCTGGTCTGGAGTTATTGTCTGGTGTCTGCAGCGGAGCCCACTTGTTCCTGTCAATGGTCCAATTGTGGTCTCGTGGCGAGTAACCATTGTACATTAGGTACATAGCTGCCTCATAACCTAGTGACAACTTACGTACCTGAATCAAACTTGGGCCGGGGAGCAGTTAGGAAGGCAGCTGGAACCGCCGTGGGATAGCGTTGAAAAAGTAAAGGCTCTTGCCAACGGTAGTAGGTAGGCACTGCAGAGTCTCCTCGTGAGTTGGCGATACGTTCATGTGCCAGGTATGTGACCATGTGTGTACATATACATACCTATCTACCTATGTATAGGAGGTATGTGCCTGTTCGGTGGGCGGGGAAAGGGGGGTCAGGACGGTGCTGGCAAATAGGAAGGAGGTACCAAACCAGCCCACTGGAAAGCTGGAGCGGCTCGGCCAATCTCAGCGCTGTGACTCGTGTGTCGTGAGACACCAACGACTCGCTCGCAACGACGAACACCCTCAGGCAGACAATGTGCATCAATCACTGATCAGCCATCAACCATCATGATCAAGTCCACTTGGCCCGATTCTCCCGCCGTCTCAGGCAACTTGGCAAGAAGCCAAGTAAGCGCTGGACGCCCCGAGTCTAGAGCCGGTAGATAGGCTGATGCAGCCGCGAATCGTCCCCCAAACTCCATCACGGATCACAGATCCCATTTTATCGATGCCAAATGGCCAGGCTGACTTGCTAATTGCTGACAGTTGCGTCCCATCCTTTTGTACCCGTTTGGTCAGCTGGCCTTGAACATGCGACGCGAGAAAGCCTCCAAATGTCCAACGACTTTGAATATGTTTGACTTGCGACATTCTCTCCTCCTGGCCCCAAGACACTTTACAAACAGCATCCAAGACAAAATCGCAAGCAGTATGTAGCAGTATTAACGTCATGGTTTCACCCTCCATGTCGGCTTGTCCATAGAGAACCGATCTGCACGTGTCGGGCTACACTTTTCCATTGGCTACCTATTTCATACGGACAATACATGCAGAAAATATGCACACATCTAGACTTGCATACATGCGTACATGAAGAACCGCTGGTTCGTCTGTTCATGCCGACTTCTCGGGAGATGCGCATGCTTTGCATGTGTAATTCATTCGAGGTGTGGAGTTTACGGACCAAGTCTTCCAGGCTCCCAGCTCATAACATCGCTCAACGCCAACAACTCCATAGGAGTTTCCAAGTCCACACGTCACGTCAACGTCCACGACTCTCCGTCCGACTCCCTTTCCTCTTCCATATCAAGCTCGTGAAACATGGCGCGATGGCCCGATGATCGATTTACCCTCTTCAGCCTAATCGCTGATTCAGTTCAGACCCCTTTTATCTCATGGCCGTTATGTACACCCTTCAATCATGCTCCGTCACGTCTTGGACCAATCGCCGCGCTCTCCTTTTCCAAACATGGCGCGTTCTTTATAATCCCTTTTCCGTATTAATACTTCGGGACAGAGCCGGCATGATCTGTCTTTCTTCAGGGGCAATGGGGCGGTTTAATCTCTTTCCCCGCAGTTTCCGCTTATGTAGGTACATCAGGTACATACTCAAGTACTTGCGCATCATCACATGACACCATGCTGCAATTGATTACGTTTAACTACAATTTGTTTAGATTCATGAAGCAAAGTTCTCGTATAAAAACCTGACCACGCGGGAAGAAGACAAAAAGGTGGTATTGGTTGCCAACTCAATGTGACCGTAATGCCAGCTGCTCTCTTGTTCAACTTCTCTTGCCCCGTTCTGTATCAATACCTACGTCACGGTCATGGCCAGGATTGGATCGTACCATCACGAGAGCAAGGGCAAATTTGAAATGGGTCGCTCAACACGTCACACACTCCGAATATTTCTAGGACTGTTCTGCGCCGCCTCAGGAACGAAAACAGACGAGCGTCGGCGGACTTGCCGCAATCCCCGGGTCGACCCCCGACAATATCAATGCGCAGGTGAACGCATACAGAAAGAAGTAGCTACCGGCAGTTACTTGTAAGTTTTCCGTGATGGTGATGTGCCTGCTGCAACTCGCGAGAGAGTGCCAAGTTCCAACACAAGATACCTAAGCGGCGCATAGCATCAGTGACACCTTCTTTTCCCAAACGAACGCAATTGACATGGTCTCTTTATTGCTCGTCGATTCCGACTGCCTCAATGCCTTTGCCTATTGCACCTTTGTCACATATATATACTCCCTGACAAGCCTTCGTGCCAGCGAGGCTCTCTTGATTGTAGCTACACATAACCTTTGGCATGAGGCATATGATATATCCCCCAGACCAGCGACATCGGTCTGGGGTTCCCTGACTGGTGAAGTCAAAGAGACCAAGAGGGGGCCTTTGAAGAAGCCTGGTACTCATGCTTCCAAAGTCGAGACGTGCATTCAATGAACGCAAGCTTTCTCAGTGAAGGGCTGCACTGGTAGTAACCGGGGATAAAGTCTTCTCATCGAGAAAGCCGGGTAGGTATCTGAAGGCTGACACGACTTCCCAGGTTTCAATGGAGGCAGCAAAACTATTCCGCAGCCAAAAAAAAAAATAGTTTCAAGACCCACTGATCAGTGTCGATAATTATATAATAAGGTTCAATAAATCTCAAGAAACGCCAGACGCCATCAAAGGACTTCAAAAAAGGTTACATTACATGCATCCGACCCGACATCGCGCAAAGAAAAAGAAACATGTTCAAAAGCAAACAGAGCGGGGAAGACAGCCAATCAGGATTGTGTGCCTGTCATCGACGACCCCGTAATTTACGCGACACAAAGATCTGATACAGCCCGTGGGTGAGGACAAATATGTCACACACACATATACTCGATCGGCCATGGCCCATGCGCGATCTCGCAGACGACACTCTGGACAACGATAACGATTCTGGTGGCGCCAGTAACCCAATGATAGAGACCTCGAAAACCAGAATGGCAACTGTTGGGTTAATTCTGCCGAGTCGTCAAAGACATTCGCTGCACTAAATAGGGTAAGCAAATAAATGTCAAATGCATGCATGCGCAACGAAATGTACCGGTCGTATTCAATCATGTCTAT
Organism: Claviceps cyperi; assembly: GCA_018360075.1. NCBI lineage: Eukaryota > Fungi > Ascomycota > Sordariomycetes > Hypocreales > Clavicipitaceae > Claviceps > Claviceps cyperi. The sequence continues at coordinate 23,400 of SRPQ01000224.1, forward strand.
TCTTCATGTCTAAAAGGTACCTAACCTACAACATTATTGGAGCGTTGCTACCTACTTTACGTAATTTACATATTACTCCGCATGTACGGACAGATCGGCGGCGGGGATCAGGACAAGCATCGGGCGTTGGCAGGACAGACAATATGAGGCAGAAAGTCGGGGAATTTTTGCTGCCAGAACTTCTGCCGCCGCCGAGCCGAGGGGCTTTTCCGTCCGTCCGCCAAGAAGAAATAAAAGGTTTCCGTGCTCCACCCAATGCTCTGATAAAATAGCTGCCACAGTGTCCAGAGAAGGTGGGAATCTCGATGGTGTGGCAATGACGCATGTAGCATTCGTTCACGAATTGGAAAAGTTTGCTTATTTCATCGGCCTGCGGTTCGCGGGGACATTGTAGTATTAATCAACATAGCGCCCGTCAATCCAACAATTCCATCACCATCGCGTCGTGTCAAAATAGCAACTTCAACAGCCGAGATCGAAGTGCTAAGAGGCACAACACGCTCACTGGAGCACAAAGTCCTAGCATTTGCCCCATTACTATGTACGATTTCCCCTCTTAATATAGAAACTGCCGAAATCAAAGGAACCAGAAAACACCTCCCACGGACCTCAGCCCGAATAGACCGGCCACAAGGCACATAGATACAATACAACCGAAAGAAATTCCTAGCAGAAAGCGGCCCCCATTCTCATGCCCCAAATCGCCTCAAGAAACCACCACACGCCACGTCGGGGGCATGAAATAACCCGACACCTACTCCTCCAGACCAAAAGCCCTAATCAAGTACATCCCAAAGACAGCCGTCGTACCCATTGAAAAGTCGAGCCAGTCCGTTCCGGAACCGGTCATTGCCCCTGTCCCTTTCTTCCCCGTTCTTTCTTGCCAGACACTTTTCTTCGCCCGAAACGGCTGTGACTAGCCTGCAACGTCTCTTGTCCGTCGCTCGCACATCGTCGTGCTCAATAATCAGCAACTTCAGGCTTTGATATTGAGTAATCCCAAAACTCCATTTTGCGAATCCATCTCCCCTCGTCGCCTTCATGTCCGACCATTTACATTGCAAAGCAGAAACGCGAACGCAGTGCTATGGGCATTCACCCCCAGTCTTCGACCATCTAATCTGTCTTGTGTTTTCCAGCAAATGTTCTCGCAAGTCGCATACGAAAACACCTCGACCAAATCTTGACGCCTCCCTGTGTGTGACCAGAAGTGAAAACGCGTTCCACTTTCATCGAAATCACCACCTCGAAACAAAAGCCCGTAAAAGAAACCCAAAGAAATGAGCAAAAGAAGCGCCAAAAAAGCATCACAGCCCAGCCCGGTTGAAGTGATGATCTCTTATCGTCCACTCGAGAAAGAAAACGTCAACTTCATTCGTGAAACGAAAAATCAAAACCTAGGTATATAGCAAGTCCTTTTTGTGCCTCGTGTCGCCCCAGTAATGCCGTCAGCTATCTGTCCCATGACAGATGCTAGAAAACGAAGCTCAAAGAATCAAGAAGATGGCCAGCCGAGCCGATAGAAAAGAAAGCAAACCAAGCTCCGGAATTCCCTCATTTGCCACACTTGAATCTGTATCAGAATTCAAGTCCCTGTCGCGAAATCGACAATATCCATTCCCAGCGCCTATGACTGATGCAATAAATTGAAGATGATGAAACTACCATTATCATTCATCCACAGTTTTTCACTGTCCGTCGGGACATTTTCGAAGCTGTGACGAAGCATACAAGCCTTTCTGAACATTGTTAACCCCACACGCTTGCCTGGGCTCCGAGGCCAGACGGTTGTCCCCAAACGGCATTTCCACGGCTCCAGTTGCCGGAGCCAGCCAGTGGAGGAGTGGAACGTTTTCCAGAGGCGGTGGACGAGGGCGTGCCTGATGGACGAGTACCAATAGGGGCAACCGAAGCCCCGGATGGGCCACCTTTTGATCCTGGAGCAAAATCATGGGGTGGGGAGCCACCGGCAGTAGGGCTCGAGTTTCTTGTGCGGCTGTGAGGGCCAACAGCGTTATCGAAAGCCTTGTTGGGAGGACCCGAGCTCTGAGGGCTACTGGTGCTTTGAGCTCTAGGACTAGGTTGACCAGTCGCAAGATGAGGGTCGCTGACAGAACCAGATGTGGCAGCATCCGCACCAGAGGGAGCGCGGCCAATAGTTTCAAAGGCGAGAGGCGATGGACCACGAATACTGGATGACCCGCTTGGACAAGCGCCAACAGTGCGAATCTTGCCCGTCTCGTCAACGTAGGTGGTCTTCTCAGCAAAGGGTCCCTCTCCATAGAGGGCGCTTCGTTGGCGCGCGATGAGCTCGCGCGTCTCCTCTTCTGACATATGCTTGTTGCTTTGTTGGGGCAGGTCGGTCAGGGCATCTACGTTGAAGGGAAAGCGTTAGCTCGTTGCTCCATATAACCAATGTCAAGACTGCGAGTGACTTTCTTAGACCCTCGAATTTGGTGTTATGACAGCCTGAAACATGATGAGGATGATTGCGAGAACCGAATGGCATTGCCCATTACTTTGGACGTTTGCTTTCTATCTGAGGGCCATTTGGCTTGACAGGAAACGCTATGCTGTAGAGGGTAGCCTACTTCGCTGATACTGCTGCTCCGTGTGAAGGTTACGAAGCTCACGCTCCCGCTGAGCTGCCATCCTTCTCTTGGCCTGTATGACTTGCTCTGCCTCGTTAGAGCCTCGTGACGATTGGTGGCGCTGTGTAGCATAGAAATTATGGAGATTGAGAATGGGGGGGCCATCGAAATTATTGTGGTTACTAGGAGCCGTGTGGTTGCCATTGCCGCTGCCACTGCTGTTTCCGATGCTGTTATTGTGCAATGGATGAGCGCGAGGGCCATTGCTCTGAGGAGATCGTCCATCTGTAAGCGTGCCAGGGTCAGCCTGAGAGTCGGCGTGTTGTAATCTTGTCTGACGAACTCACCTATGAACGCAGGGGCACTGTTGCGCACAGAAGACTTCGGAGTCGCCTTGCGTCGAGCGCTCATTGCATAACCTTTGCCAGATTTTTGGAGATTTTCGTAGGCTCGATCAACTTCTAATGCAGGATTAGCATAAAGTTACAGGACACCGCATGATCCAGGTGTATCAGTCAAGCATATAAGACGAATATCGAGAAGCCAAGATCCAAGGTCTTTCAAAAACCCGTTCACGTGTCCTACTTGACCTAGCAAACACTTCTTTTTGTATTCTTATGAACCCGGAAAGGTAGGGTGTCCCACAGATCACTTACCGTCAAACTGGTAAGAATAAGCATAATCGTCCTGAGGTTGTGGTCCACTGGCACCTATACTGAATATTAGATGTCCGATATCTTCATTATCAATTGAGCCAACGTTCACGCCATACCGGGGCGTGTAGGTGCAGGTGTGCCTTGATGCTCCCAGTTATTTTGGGTCGAGGCTGGCCACTGAGGGTTGTCGTAGTATGACATGATCCTTGATCACTTTCGCAATAGTAGTTTGAGTCTCGCAGTCTCTTTCGTCTTGGTGTCAGCGATATCTTGAGCCTGTGGAAAAGGGACACGTCAGTGCTTGTTTGCGCAAGACAAAGTTGAAGTTGGAGTTGACGGAGTTGCTGAGCAATAGGGGTGTGATGTTCGCAGTGACTACTAGTCGCTGAAAATCTATCAAAACCCGCTTCAGAATCTCGGTCCGGTAACGCAGATCCAACGGTCGCCAACGGGACGAAACGTCGCGAAGTTATCGACCGTTTGCCGTAGCAAGATACATACGCCGTTCAAACGCTGATGTTGAATAGACGAGGGTATTCGGGATAGTGTTTGTCGCAAGTCTAAACGTACCCCCTATTTTTATTGTAGAAGCGAGGCGCGTTTGCCCGAGGCGGTCGAGAGCGAGGAAATGTTGTCTCGGAACTGGATGCAGCGCAATAAGGCAGGGCACGGTAGACGGGAGAAGGAGACAAAGACAACGCCACAACTGGTGGAAAGATTCGAGAAGACACGGGGGTATCGTAAAGGAGAAAGGGGGTAGACAGGTCTAGCGAGACTATCTAGCCCAGATCATGAGAATGAGGGAGTCGAGTCTTGGTCAAAAACAGCTAGCGTCAACAGAACGATGGGGAAGAGTTCGTGGAAAGGCGAAGAGAAAAAAGACGCCTTCAGCGAAGGGAACGAAAGCGCTACGGAACAAGATCGTAGAGCGTGTGTGCGTTCGGGGGAGAAATTTCGGCTTCGGAACCAAGAAAGGAGACAGCGCGTGAGCACGCAAGCCCAAGAAAGTGAGTGAGTGGGCCGAACAGGGTGCCCATCAGCTGGCAGCCACCGGCGGACATCAACCAGGCACAGAAATAAATGAACCAGGCGGAGACCTGACCGGAACCAGGCTGGTACCAGCCTCTAGCGGGCCAGCGACCGGCCATCGACTGTACAGGTGTGTAACGCGTGTGTAGCCATTGTGTACGGAGTACAGTGCGTGTGTTAATCTCGGCCGACTCCACCGTTGACATCTTTCAGGCTTCAGCATTCAAGTTGATCCAACAGACCATCGTCACCATGTCACCGCCTGATGCATACATGATATATATGTACACTGAATGACGAATATTTTTTGAAGATCACGAGTTCCAGGTCTTTCCACCCTTTCTCTCCAGCAGACTTCGGCGGCTGGGCTGTCTGTATCATTCGAAGGCGAACGGGGCAACCAGATCAATCCTCCTGGAATGGCCTCGAATCTCCGGACTAGCTTCCAGCCGCCGCGTCTTGCATACCTACCTACCTATGTACACATAGCCCTCGATACTTCGTACAAATCTAGCACGCACTGTGTGACTGTCAAGCTGAAGCAACAACATACAATGTATGTACATACCCCGTGGCGCCAAAAGACTCTCGGGTAACCTCAGAACATGAACCCAGAGGGACGGCCCGCCGTCAGCCAGCCACCTTGCCTCCATATGCGCGTGCATCGTAACGGCCGCTTAGACGCTTCCTGTGCTGTATGTATGTATGTGGTTATGTACATACATAGCTTCTACATCTTAGATCGACGCGTGCTCCGATGAAAGCCTACTACATGTAGGTACATACTTGCACAACGTGCTGGGGTGCGATGTCTCAGCAGGGTCCAGATCCCTCTCCTGCGACGGTTGACACCGTTGACGTCAAGAGTCGCCAGAGTCGAGTGGATCAAATCGTCCCCAAACCGACACAGCTCGTTAGGAGATGTTGATTCGTGCGCGTTCAACACGATAATTCATACATGTCCCCGCCGGACGAGCAGTGCCAGGTCTGAGGCATGTAATGATGGATGATGATGAGGGAGGGTGTGCCGTGTGCGACGCGATGTCCCCAGACCCACCAGATTCAATAGGGAGGCACAGATTGCTGCAGTATGTACATACCCTAAGGTAAAGTTGCCTAACCTCTGCGCGAAAAGTCCTGGTCCAATGGACTGGACACGGTGAAGTGTTACGCGCCTACCTAGCCACCAGTATGTAATACTAAATGGGAGGGCCGGTAGATACCTCATCTGCACTCATCCCAAAAGAAGCCGTTTCCTTCGAATTCAGGCCTCGATCTCGCCAGCGAAAAGCAGTACTGGAAAGCACACCGATTTCTTGGCTGCGTCCCTTGATGTCATGTGCCATGAGATGACAGCTGCACTGACGAGGGAACGTGGCTGATCATTTGCCACTGGTTGTGGCACAATCATTATGTCAGACTTCGGTGTCACAAATGGCAAAAGGAAGCCAGGACCATGTGTGTCCCAAGCCTGGTCTTGACCGGTTCGTTGGCACCGCACCGCAGTGTCAGGAAGCTAGAATGTTCGGCTTCCCTTGTAGGTGTCGCGGAAAAGAGAGATCCGAGAAGCTGCAGATGACCCAAGTCATTGGGAAAATGGGATCGCCTTGGCGAGCCGCCTGCCTCTTGGACCGTTTGTTCTGCGGAGCCGCCAAGCTGCACTGCGACTTGCTACTTTGGTGTTTTCCCTCACTTGCTTTGCGAGAGGACGTCACGCTATCTTGGCTCTTCTCCTTCAGCCATGCACCATCCTGCTTCCTGTGCTTCCCGGGGTTGCCTATCAAATGCGGTTACCGGAACAGAAGGTAAGGCGACTCCATTTTACGCGGGTGCGAAACTTGCGACCGTCGCAAGACGCTTGTCGGCCTTTTCTGCACACGTAGCTCGGAGTTGGATTGCTGTTGTTCGCATGTATACGGATTACACCTGAAGAATACTATGTGCACCTCGAAGCATGTTGTATCAAGCACAGAATCGTTGATGGAAGATCCAGGCCCGCAATGCGCTTCGTTGCTGCCTCTTTTATTGACTACAGAGACTTGTAAGTATTTCAGAATCATGGCATCTAACATAGACTTCAACTCTCCATGGTCATGGCCAATCTTTCGTGCTCTTTCCGTATCTATTCTTATGCTGAGAAGCAGTATCGGCGTGAAATTCGACCCAAGACTTTGAACGTAACAACTGAGTGGGCTAGCTGCCTTGTAGATACAAGCTACTGTACGCCCATTATTTTGTGCAATGAGCAATCTCTTTGCGATTTGCTTTCCCCTTTGTATGTCGGAAGGATCATGTTGCAGCGTAACGAGAACAAGAAGAAGGCGCAGACTCGGCCTATGAGGGAACGTTGCATTTCTTGGCAGGAGCAAAGCAACCTGGTTTTATGCCTCTCCAGTCTCTATGACGTCCATCATATCGAGCCAGTTGAAACACTAGGAACATAACCCGGCTCCCAATCGATTCGCCAGAAGACCCTTGATAGGTGCGGTCCGATTCGCCCTGTTCGTGTTCAACCGCATGTGGCAGAACCGGGCTTCGCTCGCTAATACTGGAACACACGAAACCGAACCAGCATCGTGAACCGTAATACCACTTATAAGTTCCATGTGTTAGCTACCTAAGACAAAAGAACCTCATCTTTATTCTGCTTGCCACGTGGACTCAAAATTGCGGGTAGCCGCTTTATCATGTTGATGTTGACCCTCAATGGCATGCTTGTCGCGATCCAGCCTCCAAGTTCACACTAAGTAGGTACCGTGTGCACTGTATAATATTAAGTTGTTCAATGAGGAAGCAAACAAATTCGAAAAGTCTTGGCCCTGTTCTGCCAAGTGGTACCAGACACAAGAATTGTTTATTCTATCCTCGGGATCCACAATCGCACTGTTGGGATAAACAGGGTAAGCAAATAAAGTATCAATGCATGCATTCGTAACCAAGGTAATATTCGTCGTGTCTGTTTTTCGTACATAGTCTAAACTAGGAAGTGAGGCAAGAGGGGATAAAGGGGGGAAGCCCTTTGTCCTACAATATTGCGATGGCTGCAGCCAATGAGCGTGCGTGAGTACATCACGCACGTACCACATTGGTGCCTCCGATCATGTGACACTGATGCCTTGGTCAGCGATTCCGACACTGGCAGTCTCTCCTTTTATCGAAGGAGGGGAATCGCGAGAATGACCAGAAACGAAAAACAAAACGCATGTTATTCGGAAAGAACACAAGTGAGTCCCGGAGGTCCAAACAGGGACCGTGAATGATCAATACGCACGAAGAGGTTGCCAGCGCTCATCGGTCCAATCCTCCCCCATCATCTTCCATCACAATCCAGTAGAAACTAGGGGTACCTCTCAAGGTACCAGTCTTTCCACGAAGCGACAGTTGCTCCAAGAGTACCTGAGGAAAGGTGACGGCAACGTCCGGGCCAAAATTATTATCGGAGAGGGGGACGTCAGACGTTTCGCCCAATCTGCCCAAGTCGTCCCAGTCGGAGGAAGCGAGCAATGACCTGCAAGGGCGAATTCCCGGAACGTCAGACGTTTCGCCCAATCTGCCCAAGTCGTCCCAGTCGAAGGAAGCGAGCAATGACCTGCAAGGGCGAATTCCCCTGGCAAATTCTTTTCTTCCTTCCTTTTTTGTTTCTGAGGTCCGGTGCCGTCTGGGGGGTCTGTGGGTGTTCGAGCGGGGTTTCTGTGATGGAATGTGGTGTGATTCTCGTCACAAGAGACTTTGTAATGAACAGGAAAGCCGTTGTTGAGGGGCTCTTCAAAAGAAACCTCGGAGACTTCGTCAAAAATATGATCGGCACAGCTTATCCGGGAGTCCGAGTCGTTAGTGACGGCGTCAACGACTCTCCTTTCCCTGTCTGGTGGGTTGACAGTACATTCTTCCCCATGGTCTTTGCTTCCATGAGGGGGGTCATTGAGGGCGGCGCCAGCAACAAGATCCTTGCTGACGGCGGGG
>SRPQ01000225.1:0-31524 GCA_018360075.1 Claviceps cyperi
CAAAAAAAAAAAAAAACCAAGAAAAAGAAAAAAAAAAAAAAAAAAAAAAAAGACAATAAGCTAATCCGTTTCAAATAGCCGCTTCCCGCACTACTTTGGTGAAATCTCCCTCTGGACAGGCCTCGCTACTACCGCCGCTGGCGCCCTGGCCCTCAAGCCTGTCCAGATCGCGCTGGGCTTCACCGGACCAGCAGGCGTGCTTGCCACGACGGCGCTGTCGTTCACGGCGCCGGCGTTCTCGGCGTTCCTGCTGACGCAGGTGTCTGGGATTCCGATGACGGAGGAGAGGCATGACAAGCGGTTCAAGGACAATAAGGAGTATCAGGCGTGGAAGAGGGATACGCCGAAGCTGGTGCCTAAGCTGTGGTGAGGCGAGACGGTGTGAGGCTGAGCGTCATGGGTAGGGAACGCGAGTAGAGAGAGGGAGGGAGGGGCTTCGTGGACCGGTCATGAAGAGTGCTCGGTAGTGCACTGCTCAGAGTCTATCACTGAGCTTGATTACTTGAACGTGAGTAAGTGGTCTGTACAGCAAGGAGAGGACGGGACGGGTTTACATCTTGGACACGACTGAGGTGCAGTCATGCGTCAAGGGGGACTGACTGTATGCATCTGCATCTGCATCTCGATGACGATGGGCAGATGGTGCGTTTTGTAGATCCGGGGAGGTTTGCGTCCATGGTCTGTTCCTGCCAGGCACTCTCTTCAGGACATGTTTTAGACGTTTCAATGGATTTTTCTGTTGTCAGCAGCTACATGTGTTCATGTGAGTCATTCAGGCAAAGTTAAAAATGCTGCTGTTCAAAGTTTGACAGTCAGGTTATCGTAATGGCATTCACCATCAAGCTCTCCACTCCAAGTCTGCAACTTGCTGTTGCCAAGGTATCCACTAGAAGCGTATGGCTTGCGCATTAGAATGATTCATAAAAGACTAGCTGTAGCCGGTATCCATTGAATGTACATATTCCTTTGCACTATGATGCTAGATTTCTGTCTCGTGGCCAGATACAGCCTCACGAAATGGCAAGGAATCCCTCCTGTATCAGCACTTTGCTATATTTACACCATCTCTTTTTATATGCTGCCGGCACACTCATTGATGATAGCTCTTCACTTTTTCAATCTCGTCGTAGCTGCCCATGAAGATGCCAGACCGGTCGTGAATATGCTCGGGGGCAACCTCCATCATGCGCTTCATGGTGCTGTCGATGGCCTGACCGCCAGCTGTGGGTGAGGTTAGCAGATGTTGACATGTTGTGCAGGTGAGGCCGGGGTAGTAGAAGACAAGACACACACACACACACACGTGTAGTAGAAGACAAGAGTGTGTGTGTATGGCATATAGAAGACACAACGTGAAAAGGGAGGCGAAAAGGAAGACGGAGAGGGACCATGGCAGAAAACAAGCAACGCACCATTCTCAAAAACCATAGCCATGGGCGCACATTCGTACAGAATGCGCAACTTGCCCTTTGGACTCTTCTTGTCAGCAGGATACGCAAAGATGCCCCCGTATAGCAGCGTCCTGTAGGCATCCGCCACCATGGAGCCGATATATCTCGACGAATAAGGCTTCCCATCAGCCTGCGCCTGCTTCAACGAGGCAAAGTAGGCCAGCGTGGTGTCCTCCCAGTACAGCGCATTGCCCTCATTGACCGAGTAGATGGGCCTCGCGCGGGGGATACGCATATTGGGATGCGTGAGGATAAACTCGCCAATGCCGTTATCGAGGGTAAAGCCATTCACGGAACTGTCCTTCATGGTGAGGACTAACTGGGCCGAGGCGCCGTACATGGTGAAGCCGGCGGCAACGAGGTCAGTGCCCGGCCTGAGAATGTCTTCCTTGCGGCCGCGCGAGCCATCGGGTAGTTTGTGGATGGCGAAGATGGTGCCGACGGAGACGCCGGCGTCGAGGTTAGAGGAGCCGTCAATGGGGTCGCAGGCGACAGCGTAGCGGGCGCCGTCGGCGCTGTCAAAGTAGATGATGTCCTCTTCTTCTTCGGAGACGAGGACGGCGCATTTGCCAGAGGAGCGCATGGCCTCGATGAAGAGGTCATTGGAGATGACGTCGAGTTTCTTTTGCTCATCGCCTGTGGTGTTGGAGGAGCCGGCTAGGCCGGTGAGGTTGATGAGTGTGGCGCGGCGGATGTAGTAGGCGATGGACTTGAAGGAGTATTGGAGCGCGTGGCAGAGGAGGCTGTAGAAGATGAGCATGTGGCACTTTGAAATCAGAAGGGTGCTTGCTAAGATGAAGAGGACATGAGAAGGTCACGAATGGAAAGATGGAAGATGCGTACGTGAAGTCACCACTGGCCTCCTTGTGCTTCGTCTGCTCCTCATTGAGAAACCGGGTCAACGTGACAATATTGGTGTTGACTCTTTCACCATTGCCATTGTTCGACATTTGTTCTCGCCCGGAAAGGAAGTGTGTTGATTTAGGGAGATGGAGGGCGCGGAAAGGGGGTGATGAGTCAAGGTGAATTTTGAAAAGAGCAAATGATCGTTACAAGATGAAGGCGACAAGAAGAGCAGAGACAGGAAGAACGAGAACAAAAAAGTAAATTTGACATAAGGGCAGCTCGCTAAGGCTCATCCTCCGGAACAAGCAACGCGAAGACTGACGTCCTCGTGATCATCTTGTCGGCTGCTGTCGGAGTTGGATGCTGGCCGCTGCGGGGGGCACGCGATGCAGACTAACCTCGGACGGGCTCGAGAGTGGGGGAAAAAGCGCGGTACATGCATTAGGTACATAATGTACATACATTGTACATGGTGCAGTGCACGGACGGGGGGTTGACTCTTGACTCTGGACTCTGGAGGCATACATACAAGCTAGGTATAACTATAACTATGTTATAATAACTAACTAAAGTTAACTTAACTATAGTTAGTTATAACTATATATATGTATATGTTTGGTTGGCCGTCTGCACCGAAGAAAGGAAAGAGACTCCAGGAGTCCAGATGCGCCAGCAGTTCTCATCCTTCGGTTCGGTGTGTCTTCCCCGGACCCCATCCGAAGGAAGCCCCTGCAGCTGCAAGAGGATTTCCCGGGGAAGAAGAAGTTGATTGCTCTGCCACTGACTGCCGAATCCAATTCCATAGAAACTCGCATCGGAGCGTGATTTCTCCGCCGCGGCGATTTCAATTGGCTCCACTTCTCCAACGTCCAAGGTTCAATCAAGGACAGACATGTCACATGTGTATGGACCTCGGCATGTGCAAACCTCCACTTCATACTTTGCCTCACCCATCCACACATACCACACAAATCAGACTACAAACAAACAAACGACGGCCTAGAACAAACCATCGCGCGCAAAACAAACACCGCCATGGTCGCCGACACCCTCGCCTACCACCCCTCCGTCGCCCACTACCTCCGCTTCATCGCCACCACCACCGGCCGCGACAAACTCCTCCGCACAATCCAATACTTTGCCCGCTTCTACGCCTGGTACCTCCTCCGCACCAACGCAACCCGCTCCCAAATCACCCCCTGGACCACCACCAAGAAACAGCTCGGCCTCACGCGCAAGATCCTCCGCGTCGGCAAAAATATTGAGCATCTCAAAGCCGCCGTTGTCGCGACGGGCGCGAATCCCCGTGATGCTTTCCTGAGATATGCTGCTGTGGGGAGACAGATTGGCTACGCGGGCTATCTGACGCTTGATGCCGCGACGGTGCCAGACGCGGCGGGGATACGCGGCTGGGAGGGCGCCAAGAGGATGCAGGCGCATGCGTATCGGTTCTGGGCGGCGGGATTGGTGTGTAGTGCGGCGGCGCAGTTGTATGTGCAGTATCGGCTGAGGCAGCGGGAGGCACGGATTGATCGGAAGAATGGGGAGGGAGTGGTGGAGAGTAAGCGAATTGCTTTGTGAGTTTTTTTTTCTTTCTCTTGAGTTGTTGTTGTTGTTGTTGTGATTTTATTCATACTCACCCTCCTCGACGCCCCTGTTCTGCTTTTTGTCCCAATTTGCATTGCAGACCCAATGCCCATTGCGGGAGCTACGTGACAGGAGTCTAATTGTTTCTCTCTATAGTGAACGCTCTGCTAGCCACCTCCAACTCATATCCGATCTCTGTGATCTTACCATCCCGGTCTCCGCTCTGGGCTGGGTCGGCCTCGACGATGGCTTCGTTGGTCTGACAGGTACTCTGGGTAGCTTGATTGGTATCTATGGGCAGTGGAAGAAGACGGCCTAGAAGGCTTCTTGAGTGAGGGATGGACTGGTGAGAACAAAAGGAACAAAAACGAAACATCTTCTCGATCCAGCTCGACATAAGGACAGGATGTGTACCGCTCTCTCTTTTCTTTCACTTGTCTTTCCTTTGTTTCTTCTTATTCATTTACGGAGAATGAGTCCAGATGTCTGTGGCTATTTATTGCAACTGCTTTTCTTTCTTTAGACCAAAATACCACTTTTCAACCCTCATTCCTGGTGCCATGATTTGTCACAAGGGCGCTACAATTCCCTTTGGACAGCCTCCATCATACATAACATGAACGCAACATCACACACAGGACTGAATGCAGAGTAGCAACAATCTGAGCGCTGACATGAAGAATATATCAATTAGTGGCCACCCAAACTGCCCTTTCTATACGACAACATGTCACGAATTGGTCGCCCTGAAATGTATTTGTATGAAAACAGCCCAAATCCACTCAAACAGAGAGACAAGCAAAACAGATTTTCCGACAATCGTACATCCCGTAGTCGCTCAACACAAATCTCCGGACAGGAGTTGGCCTGCTCTCGAGTTTTGTTTTCCTTTTTTTTCGTGTTTTTGTGCAAAAGTGACAGGAACTTCGATCAACATAAAAAAAAAAAAAAAAACGCGCAGAGGTCAATCCTTGCCGTAAATGGCACGTCCACATCGTCCACCGTACGGCGAGTGAACACCTCCATTCCCATACGTGGTGTCATGCCGTTCGTGAGGACATCAGACTTGGACGGCGTCGGGAATAGGTCTTGGGCTTCCGGGGAAAGTGCATTCTCAAACTAGGCACTGGCCCCTTCAACCCTCTCTTCCTCTGACACTACTTCAAGCCCCACCAAGCAGCTGACATCTCGGTTTCCAGTCTGAAATGCCTGCTCGGTTGTCGTCTGAGTCACTTACACTCGCCTGTCGATTGAGGCTTGCTGTTGCTCAGCCGAAGTCTGACGGGTTTGGAATCTAACACCTTCGTCAAGACCGCATTCGCCAAAGGTTCAAAGGAGCTCTACCAAACGGTCGGCTCAAAACATCAAGAAAGACCGCAAAGTATAAGGTGAATCGAATTTACCAGTATCTGCCACCTCGATCATACTCGCGAGTGTATCCATCGCGGGGTGGGTATGCCGGCTCTCGTGGAGGGAATTCCCTCGGGGGTCGGTCATATTGCCGACCATTCACGTAGGGATCAGCAGGAGCGGGAGGGGGGACATAGTCCCGCCGGTACGGCTCATCATAACGCCCTACGCCTCGAGGTGGACCGTACTCGTCAATGGGAAGCGGTCCTCGAGGTGGAGAGCGATAACGAGTACGGTCATCATAGTACTCGCGCCTTGGGCTTCGATCACGATAGCCATAGGGTCCAGCATCACGGCGAGGACTATAGCCGCCAACACCACCGCCACCTCGGGGCGGACCACGTCGATCATGATGGTTGTCGTACCGCGGAGCCCCGTAATGACGTCGGCCACCTCCACCGCCCGGCGAGCGAGAACGACCGCGTCCATCCCGGTGTGGAATTTCAGGCTGCGTCTGTATCGCAAGAGTCTACACGTCAGAAAAGGCGGATCTTCTGGAGTGAGGGCAAAGAAGGCCTTGCTTGGTGATGACTTACATCAGCCACACATTGCACGTGATTGCCCTTAAAATCGCGGCCATCGAGCTTCTCCACGGCAGTCCTCAGGTCGGCGGCCGTCTCGTATTCGACAAAACTAATGGGGACTCCCGTCAGTTTGTGCACACAGCCAACGACTTCATGGCACGTTGCTCACCCTCTGCCGTTGGAATCGCGTCCCGTTTCCGAGTACACCACGTCAAGTCCGGGTTGACGCGCAAAGTCTTTCAGGTCCTATAACCAGAGGCTACGTAAGTCCTTGTTCCTAGCTAGAAGTAACCGTTCTGATGTTTCACGCGACGCCAAGCGAGAGAAAGAAAGGCACTGGTTGCCCAACGGGTCCCATCCAGCATCCGGCATCCCGTTGTACAACAGACAGGTTGAACACAGAGAGCGTCGAGTGGGGCAGAGGAGACAAGAAAAGGCCAAAACAGGCCGACATCAAGAATTCGCACCCGCCCTCCCAAAGTGTTGGCGAGATCTGAGGTAAAAGGCCGGATCCATATTACACGAAGGGCGCAGGACGGTTCAACATGGTGCCAAATCTCAGTCGACCATAACATCGCACAGGAAACAATCCAAGTCACGCAGATGGGAACAAATCTCTCCAAGGAATCCAGTAATAAGCGGGGAATTAGAGACAGACCTGCCAACTGGTTTCGTGAGGGAGCCCGGTAATTTGCATCCGGTGGGCGGTTCGTCGAGGTCGCGGTGGAGCACGCTCGTGAATCTGATGAAAGCCACCCTCTCTGGCTCTGGGTCCACGAGCGAATTGGACTGTGAGGCGTGTTCCCATGAGATCGGATCCGTCTACACGCGCACGGTCAGCTGTGCTTGGTAGAACATTGAATTTTGCGCACGAAGGCGCGCGCCGGGCTAACAAAGGAATTTTTTCTTGTTATGAGGCGGTGGTACGTACGAAAAGCTGCAGCCAAAGAAGATGCGACACGAACAGGGACGCCCGTTAGCAGAGTCCAAGGAATCAATCGAGGCTGGTCATCAGGGCGCGGGCGTCATATGGAGCAAGACAGGAGGGGTCGACTAACCCGGAACAACGTCGCGGGCATCCATCGGGTCCTTGTATTCGATGAAGCCAAATCCATTCATAAGCTTCACGTCTGTAATCTCTCCGGTGCCATGGGTCGCAAAGTGTGCCTCGATGTCGGCTTTGGTAGCTGCCGTGAAAGCGAGTCAGTTGGGATCCAAGGGAATAAGGCGGACAATAAAAGACTGAAGGTGTTTATGGACCATTGCGAGGAAGGTTGCCCAGATAGAGCCTGGTATTCGAGACTTCAGTCATGATGGCGATGGCAGCTAAGGTCGTGTGCGAGGCTCGATTGAATCCTGAATGCGCCGCAGGAGCAGAGAGAAGGAAGAGGAAAGGCCGCCAGTCAGGGGAAGCGCGATAAGCAGGTCCGAGGAATGGCCCGAAGCAAACAGTGATGAGAGAGCAGAAGTAGCAGAATACAGTCCAGCAGAGAGGCTAGATCTTGTCGCCCGAAACTGCTCGGTAGATGACCGATGGCTGAGAGCGATTGTCCGTGGCCTGCGGATTTGTGAATGAGGAGAGGAGAACTCGGTGAAGGCTGCCAGATCGACACGAGACCAATATTACAACACTGCGGCTGAAGAAAGCGGTGGCAAGCGGCAAGAAACATGGGAAATATGGGGCATAACGAGACAATGCCCGAATGTAGCTTAATTCACGTTATGTACCAGGCACACCGTACTTTCCGACTTGTGTGTACCCATGCATCTAGGCCTTGGCACTTCTGTACCTGGTATTGTGCAGTAGGCAGGTCGTCGATCTAGCCACATGGCACCCCAAGCTGAAGTTAAGACTCTGATGCTTTTGCAAGAGATCGCATCACTTTATCAAGTTTCATGATGAAGATAAAGACAGTTCAACTTTCTCCAATTCGACGTGGCGCGTCAGAGAGATTGGTATATTCGAGACAGATACATACTGTATACCCCCTTGTGAAGACTTGTCGCGATAAGGTACCTAAGGTAGGTAGGTACCTGATACCTCTCATCAAGTGGATCGCAACGTAACACTGCAGCCGTGGACATGTCTATCGTGTGGTATTTACTCCTCATTGGGACATATTAGTAATTACGTGAATCAACTTCCAAGTTCTTCCCCTGTCGTGCCTTTCTCCTTCCCGGGCAAGGCTACACAAGAAAAGGAAACGAGAAAAGGGCCAAGGCCTTGACCACCGTCTAGTATTTATCATTGGATGTTCCAAGGGCCGCCCAACAGACGCCACGCCATGCTGACAGACACACCGCTCAATACACAATCAAAGCCCCAACAAGATTTGTTGTCCATATGTCGTCTTCCCTCGTTATTCGTATCATCAAGTCGTCTCGCACATGTCATGTACCGCCGTCACACATCGTCAAAGATGACGGAGATAATCTCGTCCACCATCGTAAAAACCAAATGAGCACTGCCATTCACAGGTTAGCATATGATCAATATTTCTTCTTCGAAATACGTGGCTTCTCTTACTTCAGCCGAGAATTGTTCAGTGTGGCAAAAATGCGACGACTGGCCGCTTGCGCATTTACCCTGCCCACCACACTACCCGCCAGGTCTGGCACCAACGTCGCCAGCATGAGACTGGCTTCGGTGCGTGTCTTCTTCTTCTGCGCCGCGGATCTCGGCTTCTTATCCCGCTGCAAGATCCCGTTGGGCCACATGCTGTCTTGGAGCATGCCGATGTAGCGCAGAAGTGATTCGTCTTGTAGCAATCCTTTGACATTATCGCGCACTTTTCTTTCGATAGTGCCTCCCAATAATTGCTGGAGTACCACGACCACGGCTCGTCCACGAAGCCAGTTGTTTCCTCTATTCAACTCAAACACTTCCAGGAAGATGTCGCAGATGGGTTTGATGAAAGGTTCCAGTTCCTTATTCTCAAAGGCATTCAATTCCGCTTCTGCCTCGGCGGCGGGGAACTCGTCAACATCAACGTTGAGCGGCATCGCGTTTAGTTGGTTCGTGGCTGCTGCAATGAGATTTTGGCCAGCGACGGAGATTTGATCTAATACAGGGATATTGCCCAAAATATCGTCCATTCCATCCGCTACAGAGTCGTATAGTCGCGACACAAGGTCCTTCTTGTCTTCACGATCTACAATATCTTGGCCGGGGATGATGACGCTTTGCGACAAAAACGCTCGTAGGTCACGACTGCGGCACACGTCTGGCAGGAAAAGAAGCTCCCGCAGGTACTTCTCAAGAGCTTCTCTTCTCTTGCGAAGGAACTCGCTCTGGAACTTCATGACGACTCTGCGTCGGGGAAAATCAAGACTTCGAACAGAGGCGTAGCGAGATCGTAACTTCTGATGTAGATCATGAAACTCGCTATATCGTCGCGTGACTATCCAGGAGGCAGCTGGCATTTGCTCGCCCGCGTTCCGTTGAACCTCGACGACATACACGGCGAATTCCCGCCCGTCTTCTTCCCTGCCAACTTGTATCGATTTGATCTTGATTGTCGAACGGCCGTAGAGGCTGTTGTCACTCTCTTGCACGACATATTGCTGACGCTGAAGCTCTTTGCGTCTTATTTCTCGTTGCAAGCTCGCTTTCGACTTGCGGAGGATTCGCAGCTCCGATGTGTTGTTGGTCAGCTCGGCCTTGCGGGTCAGCGAGTCGATGATGGCTTCTTGTGCGGACAGACGATCTATGTCATTGGAAAGCGCTGTAATGGTTTCGGCCAATCCCAGATCACCCGGCGCGGCCTCATGAACCTCGTCCTCTTCGTCTTTTTCAACAGAGCTGACGCCAGCATCGTCATCGCGTTCGTCAGTGGGGCTTTTGTCTTCGTCTTGAAACAAATCATCATCCACAAAGACGCCGATCCTTGACGCTGGACTGACCAGTCCTAGAGACGATAGACTGGGCTTTTCTAGGTCTTTGGCAGAAGTGACAGGTCGCGACGAGTCCAGAGAATCTTGATTAGAGCTCCGGTCATTGCCGTCAAGAAGACTTGTGTCGGCGTCGCCCACATCCGCGTCTCCAAACAGTGAAGCTCTCAGAGCCGCCGCCGTTTGTGGCCGTTCGTCATCCATGATGTTGTTTAGAGCTTCCTCCACAGCCTCCACAACCTTTGTGTCCGGAGGCATTCGCTGAGCTTGCTTTTGATCAATGCTGTGCACTGAATCTACCAGACCATCATTTCCCGCGTCATATTCATCCAACGAGAGTGAGGGTGTTGAGGCAGTTTCATCCAGTGATCGACGGTGGTTGATGAACAGACCTACATCTTTGTCGTGACCACGAAGGTCCACTGCAGAACCAGTTCTTCGCGTAATTTGACTCGAAGCCGATGTGGCAAGTCGGGAAACAGGCCTCGGTTTCGACGGAAATGATGGAGCTGCTCGAGGTGCATAGGCATGGGTTGGAGGTACTGGGGCGGGGACCGTGGCGACAATGGATGATTCCTGAGATGCGAGGCATTTGTAGTACAAGTCGGACTTCTTGAAGCCGTGGTAGTGTTGGGACTGCATCTCCTCGAGAACGGCACTTTGAGCCTTGAGTATGGCTTTCCTCGCATTGTAGTACTGGAGCGAAGTGGCAGACTTCCCAGCCTCCAGAAACCGGCGAACTTCACGCTTTGACGATTGGGGTACGTGGAGCTCCGGTTTCGACAAGTAGGCCTGATGAATTTGCTGCAAGTCAAGTCGGTCTGGCTCAGACCACATGGGAAGAGTAAAGGCGTGATGTTCGTCTTCCAGGCCGTCATCCTCCAAGGGGTTTCGGAATCCGTCCACAACCAGCCAGAATTGTACCAAAGACATCAAACGCTGACGCTCCATGTATTCCATAAAGTAAGACAGCCCAGACGAATCCTTCAATAGTTCGACAAGAGTGGCATTCTCCAGTCTAGAGGTAGTCATACTGGGGACCGGGTTGGTGTCGAATGGGATGGGCTGGCGATCACCACCAGCGGCGAGCTGCTGCACCTTTTGATCCAAAATTCGCTTGCCCATTTCTAAGCGTCTCAAGTATATGGGGTCTTGACTCTCCTGCAGACAATCCCGCTTCAACTGACTGGCCACTTCACTGCGAATTCGTCGCGCGTCCGACAAATTGTTGACTTGTCGTACACCGCGAATGAACTTTTCGAACTTACGCTCGCTGTCGCCAGGAATAAGTCGAGGAGCCAAGTTCATACTCGAAGTTTGAGGAATCGGTAAGGCGTGCTGATCGAGCGCGGCTCTAAGTTTGCGAACCGTCGACCTATCCTGCAACATGGTGCGACCATAATTCTCCATGGCTTGATTCCACGTATCTGGGTCCGAGAGCAACTGGAAAACTGGGGAGAGAACTGCACAGCTAACTATTTCGCGTATGATTGTCGAGACGGAGCGACTGGCTAGCATGTTTTTGGGCAAAAGTTTGGGCATGAGTCGTTCAACGAGAGATCGCAGATAATCTTGTTGCACCATTTTGGTGTCGGGCGAGGAAAGCGATGCAGCTGCGTGCAAGCGCCCATCTTTGTATTTCGAGGCAATTGCCAAGTCCAGCTCTTCTGATTCGGTCACAGACCGGTTCAGCTTCCTGCCTCTTATAGCCTTTTCTGCATCGTAAAAGTCTCGAATGTGGGCCGTGAGAATGGGAATCAGGCGACTCGTCACGATATCGGCTAGGTCCTTATCTCGCAGTAAGTCGAGCAGACTGGCAATGACTGAGCGCACCGCGCTGTCGATTTCGTTGGGGAATACCGGGTTCGGGCTAATATGGGAGTACCAGCTGCGGACGAAGTCGCGAAGGATCAAGTCGAGGAGGCCATCCACAGCCTTGGCGACCTGCTGGGACTGTCCGAGTTCTAGAGACTGCTTCTCGTATTTTTGTCGTCTCTTCAAGGCAGAGACTTCTGTCTTCCAGCGGCTGGCGCAAAGAAAGGACACTCGTGGAAGTTGCGAGGATTCGTGGACCGGCCGTTGCGCCGTCAACAATACCGTTGCGGCGGCTGCGAGAACGGTGAGGAGGATGCCGGTGACAAAGGCGTACCCAGCCCAGCGCACTACCGGGAACCAGCTGACAAGGTAGCTCCAGGCAACGAAGGCGGCTACAGCAGCGATAGCCACGTCGCGTCGTTTCAGGGCCATGGCCAGAACTTGATTCGATGAGGCTGCATCGTCTGCCTGATCAGAAGTATGGGAAGACAAGTCGAGGCAACCGGGTGTTGAGGCCGCGAATGTGTGGGAGCTAGCAGACAAAGACGCACACCAACCACCCCAACTTCCAAGAACTGTCTAGTGCCTTCAATGCCCAGGCCAGGGGTCTTGGACTCTGAACTCTGCCCTATCCTATCTGCCCTGCAGGCTGTGGTGGAACTTTCAACTGCAACAATGCACCGCAATGAACAGCAAACACTGGAGCTGCTGCGACGATGACACCCCAATGTCAACACATTACGTCACCCCATGGCAGCAAAGCGAAGCTGCGAATTTGTGGCATCAGTGCCATGAGTTGGACAGCGCGGCCTCTTGCTTCTGATGGTCTGCCGACCAAATTGTAGTTTGACAGTCGCCAGACGTTGTCCACAGCACGACCGGACTCCGGGTAATGTGGCATTACAGTCACCAATGCTGCAACGTCTACTTCCTGATTCACGTAGTGGTGCAGAGCATCCTTCTGCCTATCTTATTCCCAAGGAGGATCCTCCAACCGCCTAAACAAAGCCACGAATTTTTGACCTTGATTCCTTGCAACCTTCTTCCCTTCCTCCGTCTCCTCCCGCATCACCTTCACACACTCATCCTCTTGCACCTCTTCCTCCGAAACACGCTCAAACGAAGGGTGAGCATCCAGATGTTGCACCATCCACAAATGCAGAGCCTCCACATCAGTAATCGTGTATACAATGCCCCCAGGCCGTAGTGCGTACGCGTATTCTGAATTTAATGTCGTCGAAACAATTCTGGCCTTGTGCTTTCTGGCTTTAAAGTGAGGGTCCGGGAAGCAAATGAAGATTTTGCTGAGCTGTGCCTTCTTGAAGAAGTTGGGAAGGAACTTCATCGTGTTGGCGCGGATGCATGCTGCATTTTGATATAGAGTACCACCGTTCTGTTCGCGTAGGGCCCAAATCTTCTCTTGGACAAACTGCGTCACACTCGTCCGTATTTCGAGACCTACACCTTGCCATTAGCATGTTTCTGGCCCCGCGGAGAAACCTTTCGACTAGACGATTGTCAACTTACCCAGCATCAACGTTTCAGGGTACAGAGGCGCCAATGCGACAAGCAGACCACCAAATCCGCACCCGATATCGACGATCTCTATATCTTTTTTCAATTGTACCGGTTTGTTCGAGTCTTCTGATGTGTCTTCCACGGCGTAGGCCGGATAATATGAGGACCAGTCCATCGTTTGCGGCGAAGAAGGGCTAGATCATAATCAGTATACATAAGAATCAAAATATTTGAATACGATTACCTACTATTCAAGGGTGTGGTCTGAAAAAGGGTTGGCGTGTGCTCTTTGACGGTAAAATCGCTTTCGCGGCATTCTCGCAACGCCATCTTGGTCTGTACTGTGACTGAATTTCGCCCGATGAGCCCGTTTATTGGGGGGACCAGCCATTTTCCTGAAAATTGAGCGTATTCAGAGTCTGCCTCAAGTGCGCCGCTGAGAATTCGTGGCTGATTTAGAGCAGGCTGCGATTTTTTCTTCGGCGGTATGTCGCCACGAGCCTCAAGTTGAGATACAAGGTCATTTGCCAATGAGGCAAGCGGTGGGGTGGAGCACATGCTGCAGCCTGCTGTTGCCTCACTCCACCCCATTCGTCATGGTCCGACTTGCTGAGATGAAGTGGGATGACACAACGTTCACGTCAACAGCGAAGAGGGAGTACATTTTGCTGAAGCTTCCGACAGTCATGCTTGACCTCTTCAATATCCTTACTCGTCATACCAACTGGGTTGTCTGCATACAAGAAAATACATTTCGCGATGGAACACACTAATGGCATTCCGCTTACTATAGTGCCGGACACAGCACGAGCAACACTGTGGAATTTCGGGAGCTATGCGGTGCCTTACTCAACATCAATGATTGTTCGCTCAATTTCAGCTCTTTGCGTATGCAGTCCTTTCCTAAGGCCATCAAAAACACACCTCTGACATCCAATCATGTTCACAGGCCCTTATTGGCACAATTTCAATTCTACCTCTGGTCTTTTTCTTGATTATAGACCTAATCCTTTGGCTATGGAGGCTCATCTCAGACCGTCGCGCACTTGCAAACAAACCCAGCAAATCTGCGGCGTCCCAAGATGTTTCCGGATCTTCACATTCGAGCAGTCACTCAACAGGTGCAGCGATGGCAAGGCCGCGCACCGGCTGCAAGGCATAACACCCCTTGTCCTACATTCTTTTGCTCCACGAGATCGAATCCACATGTATCCGAGCAGGCATTTCTCTAACCGGCACATTGTTTTGGTTGCTGATACGAAAATCTCATTGAGAAATCTGTCCAATTACCTTGATCAAGTCAGCGGTGACACCCATGGCAGTAACGTCGCCCCCAGCACCGGCTCCTTGAACAATGAGAGCGTTGCTTCCGTATCGCTTGGTGTAAAAAGAAATGATATTGTCGCTACCCTTCAAAGCGGCAATTGGGTGGGATGGCTCGAACGTCTGGAGGCCAACCTTGACACTCTTGGTGGCTACGTCGATGCTGCCGACAAAACGAAGAACTTTGTCACCCGCCGAAGCCTTTTTCTCATCCATCTGCTGGTCAAAAGCCGGTAGCTTCTCCAGGAATTCGTCACCGCTAGAGCATGACTCCAATTCCTTGGGAATCAGACTTTCCACTGGAAAAGATGTGGGGGACTCTACTGGCAAACCTGCCAGACGGGCCAAGATGGTCAACTTTCGAGCAACATCCAATCCGTTGAGGTCGTCACGAGGATCAGGCTCGGTATAGCCCAGCTCTTTGGCCTTTTTAACTTCGTCAGACCACTTGCCACCGCCGCCGGATGTTGGGGCAAATGAATTGAACAAGAAGGACATGGTGCCGCTGAAAACGCCCTCAATCTTGGTAACCTCATCACCTGTGTCGACAAGGTCCTTCAATGTGGAGATCACAGGTAGGCCGGCACCGACGGATGACTCGTGGTAGACCTTGGCACCAGATGCTGCTGAGGCCTGGAAGATATCTTGCCACAATTTGTATGAGCCTGAGAAGGCCTTCTTGTTGGGTGTGACCACACTGACGCCAGCCTTGAGAACGGTTGGGTAAGCATCCGCGACGTCTTGGGAGCTCGTGTTGTCGACAATGATGGCCTTTCCAGGAGCCTTGGTCAGATATTCAACGAGGTCGGGCAGCGATTGAGGTGTTTTGGAAGAATTGGACAGTGTATCTATGGCGCTTTCTAGGTTGATAGACGAGTAATCATCGTTGTAAAGTGCCTTGCGGCTCGTGGCGATGTAGCACAAGCTCAACTTGGGTGAAGGTCGTCGAACAGCGAGATCTCGCAGCTGGGAGAGAAAGCATTTCCCTACTCCGCCAGCGCCTGTGGCATGTCATGGTCAGTTATCGGTGGAGAGATCTTGATAACGGCCGCATAACTCACCAATTACGGCAATGAAAATAGGCTTCGTGCTGGCCATGCTGGACAGATCTTGTGTTGAATGTACGTAATCGTTGAAGGTTGAGGTCTTTTTACGTGATCCCCGCAGCGGGGGAGAAAGGGTTTAGCGTGACGTCGTGGAGGGGGTATTGTGGCTAGAGAGAATCACTGATGTGGCTTTTGAGCAGTAACCAGTGAAGACAAGACTTTGTGCGCTGCATGATCAAAAATACATTGTCTGCTATGTATCAGGTTCTTGTGGTCGTAACATACTCTGATTGCACTGTCGTTTGGAATTAGAGACTTCTTGATCAGCACCTCTCAGGCATCCATTACCACAGCTCGGAGATTAGACGGCCACCAGCACAGCGAGGTGACCCCTGGTGCACTTAAGTTTAGACACTAATACTGGCTCAGCTTCTCGATTCTCCTTTCCATCAACAAATCTGTGTTTGCGACAACGTTTCTCCTGCTTTACATTTGCGTCGGTGGATACTCTCTTGGAAAACAAAGTTACCATATCGTGCGATGCCTCAAAATCCGAATTTGTACGGCCAGAGGCCGGCCAAGAAGCAGAAGAAAGACACTACACTCTCTTCATCACTGGATTTCACAGCGCAGCTGACATCACTTATTTCTCATGCGACCTCTTCCGCCCCTAGTTCGGGGCGCGCAAGACCGTCCAAAGACCACAAGGGGGACATATTTCAAAGCAGCAAGCTAAAGGAACGAAAAGCGCCGACACCTGACAGCAAATTGACACTCAAGGAGGTGGCTGGCACAGAAGAAGAGTCACAGCAGCTCGCGCTCGCACGGAGGAAGATGGAGGACAAGGCACGGCGGTATGCCGCAATGAAGAGAGGGGACTATGTGCCAAAGGAGAATGAAGCCGCTCCACTGGTCGACTTTGATCGAAAATGGGCAGAGGACGTGGAAGGAAAAGGAGAAGGATACTCAAGTTCAAGTTCGGGCTCAGATGACGATGGCGGCGACGAAGCCAATGATATTATCGAATACGAGGATGAATTCGGACGCATGAGGCGCGGGACCAAAGCTGAAAAGGAGCGCACCGAACGTAGAGCACGGCGAGGATTCCTCGGCGCAGATGAGTTGGAGCGCATGTCAGCGAGACCAGCGGCGCCGACGAATCTCATCTATGGAGACGCCGTGCAGACCATGGCCTTCAACCCTGATGATCCCGAAAAGATGGAAGAACTCGCAAGAAAACGAGACCGCAGCGCGACACCGCCAGAACAGAAGCACTACGACGCTGACAGCGAAATCCGCACAAAGGGCACGGGGTTTTACAAGTTTAGCAAAGATGAAGATGCACGGGCAAAAGAAATGGCACACCTGGCCGAGGAGCGCCAACGCACTGAAGAAGAACGAAAGACTCGGGAGGCTCAAAGGGCGGCGCGGCGCCAAGAGATTGATCAGCGGCGACGAGAAATGGGCGCACGCAGGGCTCAACGCCAAGCTGACAGCTTCCTCGACGGGCTTACGGAGAGAGAGGCTTAGAAAGTTCGCCAGTGGAAAAGAGCGGGATTCAGAATGCGACAAGCCTATAGGTACACCGGATGTAATTAATTAGCCCTGCATGAGCTCATCGCCTACCACCGAGAGTTTCCGTTGGTCTTGGCTTTTAGAAATGAATCTGTCTGCCTCGTGCTTCTCCTGCAGGTAACCAGTAGAATGAACTTTCGTCAAGGCTTGATCATTCTCAGCCAATAAGGCATCTGTAATCCCTCGTGAACCGTGATGTCGGAAGAGTAATTTGCCCCGTCGTCTGAAGCATACACTGTACCTACTACGCCTACTAGGCACGTACGTGCCGTCGCCGTCTCACCGAGAAACAACGCAGTTGAACGAGTTCAGGTGAGGCAGGGGAGGACCCGTTTCGTCGAGCGCCACGAAAATGGTCCAAGTTGGTGGCTCTGGTTTCTGGGATGGAGGAGGGTATGTAAGAATCAATCCCACGCTACGTTGCTATCGTAACTTGTCGTCGAGAAGGCTGCCGAAAGACCCGGCTGTGTCTGGACTCTGATCAAGTTGACCATTGTACAAAAACGAGGTGACTTTACCTACGGTGTGCTCCAGATGAACGAAACGTGGACCAGAAACGCCCGCCAACTTCAGCGCGGCTGAGGTACCTACCTTATTACATGTATCTGGGCCAGGGAGGCTTACAAAAGTTGCAAGTCGCAACGAAGCCAAGGCCCGGCGAGTCCAAATGTGGTCAAGAAGAAAATTGCAATGAGTCACAAGTTGGGCCCACTAGCTCAAGTAGCGACCTGTGACCTGTGAGCCCTTAACAGCAACCCACCGCCGACACGCGCAAATTTGTTAGTCTTGCACAGAGTTATGCCCCGAGCCAATCTGGTCTTGGAGCGTTACCCCTGTCGCCGCGCCGTTTGGCTGCTCTTTTGCTGCCTGAGAAATACAAAACTCTCTGGACTTCCGGCCTTCCGCTTTCCTACTTTTTTTTCTCTTCAACCCAAATCTTCAATCGAACCCAAGTCCATAAGTCATACATCGCCTCAGGCGTCCGCAACGATGTTCTAAACTACCTCTTCTCAGAGTGTTCCCCCAGAAACCGTCAAAATTTCGTCTCAAGATATAAACATAATCTCCACTCCACATTCGCCTTACCCAGCTCATCTTTCGGTTGACCTGGACTTCAGCTCTGCTATTGAAAGCATTCGCTCGAATTCTTCCTCCACCGCCAACATTTCGGCTCAAGACTTTTCAGTCTTCAACACGCATTCACAGTCAAGATGGCTTCCCAGCTTTCGATCAAGCCCGCCGGTAGTATCCGCGCATCAACTCCAGCAACTCCAGAGCCCCGTCGAGCATCAGCAGGATTTTGTTCTGTTCGACAGCCCTCAGCCCTGTCAAGCGGTCCCTAATCAGCCTTCTTCGCTGTCCAGCCAGCATATTCATTCACATCGCAATCGCAGGGATACCAAGCTAGTCACTGCAGCTGCCCAAAATCAGCGAGTGGCCCAGCTCGTACAGGCACTTGGACAAAACAACACATCGTCATCAGTCAACGCAAATCGTTTCGTGCACCAGTTTTACGCTTCTTCATCTCCAACAGCTTCTGCTACTTTAAAGCCACGGCATAGAACAAACCCCGACCGTCCTCCTGTCCCTTTATTTCATCAGGGTCCGGGCAGCGTACCCCAAAGTCAAGCCGCCAAGATGATGAACGCCGCAGGTTTGTCTTACCCCTTTGATGGTCCATTCACAAGTAGCCCACCTTGCTCACATCATGCCTCAGACGTCGATCTCGACGAGTTCACCCCCTTTGAAGGCGGTTCCTCGGCATTTTCTTCTCCAGCAATTTCTTCTGTGATGGATTTTGGTGGTAGCATTTCAAGTCCAGCTCCCACTTTGGGCACCGTTTCGCCGCATGATTTGCTCGTTCAGGATCCTTTCTCTTCGGCGTCGAGCTCCGCCGCTCTTACGGCATTAACCTCGCCATCTCTCTACAACGAATCTCCCGATGTCGACTCGTTTGACGCCTCTCCTAACTTTGGAAACGTCGACTTTGACGGCACTGGCGATTCTTGGTATCCATTGTTTCCTGATGAATCCAGCCACGTCGATCTTCAGTTCGTCAAGTCTGACGTGTCCCTTGCCGAAGCGTTGTCAGATAAAGTCTCCGCGGTGGTGGATCAGGACGTAGCTGTTGTGAGCCGCAAGAAGGCCGCCTTCTCGTCTTCCAGCGGTCGCCGTTACTCTTCAATAGCGGGTGTAAATCCACGCAAGCGTGATAAGCCACTACCGCCCATTGTCATCGAGGATCCCAATGACACCACTGCCATGAAGCGAGCTCGCAATACCCTCGCCGCTCGAAAGTCTCGTGAGCGGAAGGCTATGCACGTGGAGGATCTTATGAACCGGATTGCCACGCTTGAGGCTGAGCGTGACCATTGGAAGAGCATCGCTCTGTCGCTATCGCAAGCGGATGCCCAATGAACGAACAGAGTAAAAGTTTTTGATTTGAATTCTTGAATCCTTCTCATTTCCTTGTTCCACATTTTCCTATACCTGCGCGGTACATGGCGGTCTCTGCGAGAGGAATGCTCTGTTTCCAGGATTGTACGTCAATGTAGTTCGTTTATCGTCTTGTTCTGACCACTTACACATATATAAAACACCTCTTGGGCAAACAAGAACTCCTTTGGCTATCTCGTGAGCGTAAAATATCGATTTCGCAGCGATCGTTGCAGACCACGCTCCACGACGCGGTGTCGACGGCGTTGACTCACGAGTCTTCATGTTCCTAACATGATCAACGTATCGCAATGTCTTGCTTTGAATGCTGTGTGCACATGGCCCACGAAGCAATGTCCTTCTGTGAAATCGGTCCGCAATTAGAGCTTACATCCCTGACAGCTGTTACATCATGAATTGACGTCCTTCCAGTACGTAGGGATCTAGACTCTAATTAGAAGATTGAAGGAACTAAGATCATGGCTGCGCCGATACATTTCAAAGACCGGTGCTGTTGCTACTGGTGCGCCGACCATTGGAACCTTCATGTATGTGACAAATGTGTTTCGAGGATTTGGCGTCTGGTACAAGTGTGAGCGGCATTAATAGGCCGGCTACTAGTTCGCACGAAGCATCTGAGCTGCCTGGACTTTTACGGTAAAATGCAGTGACGCGAAGCTGTACCAGGGCACGACACGACTCAAGTCACGTGGTCTTATCTTGGGCCTCCACAAGCCCGGTTATGCAAACGGTGGATAGGAACGAGGTGGCGAGTGACATACTTGGGTTGGATAGAGAAAACGTAGACTACGATTGATCGAGAGGGTAAACGGAGTCAAGAATTCATTGTCCGTCGATCCTCCGGGCTGTCCTCGCTGCGCTTGCGTCGTCACAAACTCTGCTCCTACCAATCACAAACCTCCCGCCGAAGACAATGAATTGTTTCCTCCGTTTACCGGCTCGATCAGTTTCAGTCTATGTACTCTCTATCCAAGTATGTCACCCGCCACCTCGTTCCCATCCGTCTTGCCTGTGAAGTCTCTTCAAGCGGCCTCGCTCCTTGCATGACTGTGGTCCTCCTCATTGTCGATCCCATGGTTCGCGACCACTTCGTTCACATCAGTGTGCATGAGCGCCGGGCGGATTTATCACGTCTATTTCGTTCTGCGACGCTCGAAGTCAGCTAGCTGTTCCGTGTTGGACTTCGCCATGATATCTTGCAGGTCGAAGGGGCCATAAAGCATCTACCATCTGATGGCTCACAAGACAGATGTGGACGCGTTCGAGGAACATATTCTCCAAGGACCTAACGCGCCGGCAACTCAGTCGATTCCGCTACGACAATGCATGACTGAATGAAGGCATCCACGTGCGAGTCTTCTGAGCTCGCCGAGTCGACGCAGTGGTACTTTTGGTGATGCTGGTCGTAGTGGGATTGACTGACTTGCCGGCGAGTTGGGTTCTTGAAGAATCTGTTCCTTGAACGGGTCCACATCTGTCTGGTAAGTCATCAGATGTGGCACGGCCACGCCTCCCAGAGTTCCTCACTAATGGTGCTGGTTTTGATGTTGGTGCGAGTGCTAGTGCTGTGTCATTGTCTGCGGCTGCGGCACCACGCGTCTTGTTCGGCCTGTACATCGTCAGCTTCAACTGTTGGCAGCTGGTCGCTTACGTCCCCATCCACAGGAAGTTGACTCAGACGCTCGGGGTCAACACCAACATCGCGGTACAACGGGTTGTTCTCAATGAGCCAGTTCAACCAAAGAACGATAATCTCTCTGCGTACTCTGAACGCCGTCTTGAATTGCCGTATTATGTCCGGTTTCGTCGTTGTATTGCGTGGGCGGACAACGATGGTATCGAGCTCTGATGGTAACAGGGGCAGCGGGGGCAGCGTATCGTACACCGTGCCGAAATCCTTCAGGAAGGAGATAATGTGCCCCTTATAATGGTACTGCGACCCTCTGTACGTCCAGATCTGTATATGAGCGTATACTCGGGAGATGAGCCACTCTTCAATCTGGTCCAGCGTGGTACTACACCCAGATCAAGCTTATTCTCTGCAGACCACAAGTCACAACTCTGGCATACTTGGTCCAGGCTGTCCAGACCCTGGGTTTCGACGGGGCTTATCTGCCTCTCGGCAACCTTTGCAGATGCCTGAAACGACATGTAAGTCAAAACAGGAACAGTTGCATCTGTCGCATCGTTGCTGATGTTCTTGCCAAGTCCAGTAGCTCAGTTCTCAATAAACTCTTTGTCGGCAGCCGTGATGGCCATATCATCAAGCGTTGTGATGCCTTCGACATACAGCATATCTGCATCTGGTGTGTAGACTGGCGGCAGTGTAGGCTGGTGTGAGCCCAGAGAATAGGTGAAAGTCAAGCGACGAGGGATGGTAGTCCGATCCAAGACTTTCTCCCTTTGGAATTGCTCGGGAAGCTTCAAGCCACAGATAGACTACGCAAAGACGCACTCTGTGGGTTGAACGGCGAGGAGGGCGACGCAAATCCCGTTGCTGAGCCCAGTATTCGCGAGGACCGGGAGTTGGAGACGGGCTCCCACCAGCCAGCAGCTCTTCTTCATGTCCCCTGTGGAGGGCATCTAGTTCTTGCCATCCTCGCACGATATCCAGCAGGGATTGTGTTTGTGTTGTTTGAGACGAATATGGCTGCAACTCATCGCGAGCCAGCGCTTGGTGAGCTCGGGAGATAGCAACCTGATCTCGAAAACTGGCAAGCCGTGTTGGTCAAAGTCGGCAGCGGCGCATCAGGGTATGATGGGCCGATAACGTGCAACGCACGTCAACCTCGCCATGGTTTTCTTGGTACCGGATACTCGTCGGGTGCCTTGTATTAGGGGCGTCGCCGTAGGACATCCCCTTCGGAAGCAACTTCGTCTAGAGTGGTTAGGTGAGTGTCAAAAAATAAGAGACGGACTGCGCGCCAGGTACGATTTCAAAAACAATTTGGGTCTGAAACACCGCAATGAGGACATAGATATGATGCAATGGCTGAAAAAAAGTGACATATAATCGTGGATTTGTGAACCATCGTATTCAATTACACATACCTTAGGTACCTTTGTGTCTGCGATGCGTCGTTCTCCTTACATTCTCTCACGTAAGCAGGACAGCCCTAGATCACGTGGTCCGTGTTGGGCAAATCGCCGGTCGGAAGTTCTGAAGAAAAAAAACGGGGGTGGGGCGATTAGGTGCCTGTAACCTGAGGTAAGTTACCTACCTGA
This sequence comes from Claviceps cyperi, assembly GCA_018360075.1. NCBI lineage: Eukaryota > Fungi > Ascomycota > Sordariomycetes > Hypocreales > Clavicipitaceae > Claviceps > Claviceps cyperi. The sequence goes on from SRPQ01000225.1 coordinate 22,669, forward strand.
TCTTCTTATTGGCAGTTACAGCCTTACAGGTTATCTAGCCTCTCCTCGGCCTCACCGTTGAAGGCTGGAGCATAAAGAGGCAAACACGAAATGTACACGACTTCTTCAGTTTTGCCTACATAACAACATTGGCAGAGTGCTTGATTGATGGGGGTGGCACACCTCATTATGGGGTTTTTATCGGCATCAACGTTGCAACGCGCATCGTAATGTAATCGGAGACTCTGTGTCAACTCTATGTGTAGGTCGACGAAAATGCGCTCATATGTCGTGAACTTGCGTGACAGGGAAGGAAGAAGCAGATTGGTATCCGTCAAGATTCAAGACACATCAAAAGGCATTCGCCTCTGACATCGGTTCTACACAATGCATGATCTGCGCCGCTAATATGACAACTCGCCTTTTACGAGAAGGAGAGATGGGGACGGCAACGCACGTGGAAATGGATGACAGATGTGCAGTCACGGCAATATTGGTTCGGCTTTACTAACAATATATACATATGTAAAGGATCGGAGGTCGAGACAATGCCCTATAAGTATGTGTGATCAGTGAGCGTAGTGAAGTTCATCATTCGCTGAGGAGGAGGGAAGAGCTTACGAGGTAGCACGAGGCGATAGATGCTGCCTAGCATGAGGCCCGAGAAGCGGCAAGCCGACGCGCTCCGATGACGGGCAGTATTTCGGGATGCCAACAAGGTCTTCCTCCCGACTCGGCGAAGACGTGTTGCTGCATGCAAGGATCAGAATTCGTCTCGGAACTGTGCCTGGCGAGATCTGTCAAGTTATGTGCCTATCAATGTACCTAGGTACATAGGTATGTATGTACAGTACTCCGTACTCCGTACTCCGTACATACACGGGATTCCCAAAGTGACGGGCTGCAGCCTGCAGAGGGTTCGGCCAGCACGGCATCCGGCAACGTCTCCACATTTCCTACATCATGATCCAGGATTCCAGATTCCACATCCTCTCCAACTCCGTTAACTTCGACTTCCCACTTTTGCAGTCCATCCACTTCCTGCGCAGCTGCGTGAGGCTGTGAATGTGATGACCCCAGTGTCTCTTGAACCCCACTAGTCACGGATGAACCCCTCCTACAAAGGTACATATCAGCTCGACAAGGACCTTTTCGAGCGGACCGTCTGCCGGAGACACCCGGCGGCACGTCACGGCAAACTCGTAGCAACGACGCCGAGTTCAGCCCATCGCCACCCGTACAATGCGGAGGAGCCTGTGGAATATTTCCTGAGTATTCGATGCAGCGCCAAGAAGAGTATCCCGCTTGAGCTCGATCCCGGGCCGTGGTGTCTGAGAAGCACTATACGTACACCTATTGTGAAGCAAGAAACACTCTCAACGTGCTTGAATTCGGCTGACAGCAGCAGCTATAAGTCACTGGGATATACATATATTTGGCGCCCTTCATGTGTACTTAGCCATATGTCTCGGCCGAAAACGGTCATACATACTCCGCTCTGTATGCTTTCTTCACGGGGAGGAGTGCGGCGACTGGGGGGTTTGGCGCAAACTCTGCCTGCATGTCTCATTCTCATCGGTCCCGCCAAACTGCCCAGCTTCGTGATTGGTCCTGGCCAAGACCACCGCCGTGGCTGTACCATGAATCTTCCGTCGGGTTATAAGCCGAGAGTTTGGGGCCGACCAGCGGCCCTGCCGTTCGTTGCCCGTTGCCCGTTGCCCGTTGCCCGTTGCCCGTTGCCCGTTGCCTCTTAAGCTTGTTGCAGCTTGGCCATTGGTCGGTTGGAATGCCATGGAGACACCGCTGGTGCTATTGCTCATCCCGAATAGCTTTAATGAAGTCTTCTGTCTTTCCTCTCCTACCTGCTGTGACATGGAATTTGGGTTGCCTTCCTCTTTGGGCACAATTTCGATCTTGGATGTCGCCGTAGCTTGGATCCAACTGCTTTTCTGCAATATCTTTTAGTGCTAGCCAAGCCAACTGGGCCAATACTCACTTTCTACATAATCGTCATTGCTAAAATCTTCGCCTCTCGTGGTGTTTCTTTTACTCCGTCGCCTTGAACGATGACATCCCCACGTATTAACCGGACGTTGAGCCCCGCAGGAGGAAGCGAAGGTCAGTGGCCAGCTCTGCCGAAGCAATCCCCATTCTCATCGTCCCTGACGCTTTTGACGTAACGGTGGCGATAGATCAACTGACGTGCCGAAAAGAAGATTACGCCATGGACATGGACTTCATAGAAACCATTAACTCGAGAGAGGCGGCTGCCGAATACGCCCTAGAGACCATGGACTATGGTGGCGGCGTTCTACCTTCGCAGATCAGGTCTAGGTCACACAGCCAAACGGACCACACGGTCATCAGTTGGGAAGTGGACGACCCTGAAAACCCGCTGAACTGGTCCTCGGTAAGTTTGCCGGCGCTTGGCCAAGATGCGGTTTAGGCTCTCTTCGTAAGTGCTGATGAGGTTTCCATTAGCTCAAGAAATGTTTCGTCGTTTTTGTTGGCGTCTTGTTGGTGCTTAATACGGCCATGTCATCGTCTTTACCCGCCATGGCGGTTCCGAGCATCACAGCCGAGTTTGGCATATCGTCAACCACGGCGAATGCCCTTCCTATCAGTGTCTTTCTAATAGGGTACATCTTTGGCCCGATAATCTGGGGTCCTCTGACAGAACATTTCGGGCGACGGGACTTGTCGATTCACACGTTCATTCTCTTCTCTCTGTTTACGCTAGCCTGTGCCCTCGTATCTAGCTGGAACTCGTTTTTGGTGTTTCGAACATTCTGTGGTGTTTGTGGTGGAGCCCCCATCGCTATTGTTGCGGGGATACTGGCGGATATATTCGGCGACCATAGGACTCGAGGGAGGGCCTTTGCCGTGTTTATGTGTGTAAGTCTCCTCAAGCCACTGTCAAGAAAAGAAGAGGGAAAGGTGAGCTCTGCAGAGAAATGAAATCGTTCATCACTCAAACGCGGTCTTATATGTAGGCCACGATATGGGGGCCACTGTTCGCCCCGATTGTGTCAGGGTATACATCGACTTCTATCGGCTGGCGATGGACATTCTGGGTCGGTCTCATTTGTGCCGGAGTGACGCTCTGTATCGTTGTCTGGCTACCTGAGACGTTTGGACCTATCCTGCTCGCCCGGCGTGCAAAAAGAATGCGAAAGGAAACACCAGGTATACGTATCTTTGCGCCGCGCGAGCTCGAGGAATCTAGCGTAAGCAACCTGCTTACCGTCGTGATCACGAGGCCTATTCGCATGTTTGCCTCTGAGCTCATAGTTACGGCTACCTGTGTCTACTTGGCCCTTGTATTTGCCATATTTTACATGTGCTTCCAGGCTTACCCCGTCATTTTCCGCGATCTCTACGGTCTGAGCCCTGGCATCACCGGCTTGACATACCTCCCTGTGGGCATAGGAAGTGTACTCAGTCTGGGCGTCTTCTGGTTCTGGGACGGCTATTTGGCAAGAGCTCAGCACCGCGGCGCATCCTGGGCGAAGCGTGAAGAATTCCGTCGATTACCACTGGCGGTTCTTGGTGGCCCGCTCTACGTTATATCCCTCTTCTGGCTGGGCTTCAGCGCGAAAGCATCTGTTCCCTTTTACGTGCCTATGCTAGCAGGTATTCCATTTGGCATGGGCTACATTTTGCTATTCATGGCCCTGCTAAACTACTTGACGGACTCGTATGAGTTTTTCGCAGCATCCGCCAATGCCGCCGCGTCGTGCTGTAGGTCAATTCTGGCGGCGGTGCTACCTCTGGCTACTTTGCATATGTTCAGGCGACTGGGGATATCGGGTGCGTTCGCCCTGATAGGAGGCTTGAGTGCCGTGATGTGTGCGATTCCGTTCATCTTCATCTGGAAGGGCCCAAGTATCCGGGCGAGATCCAAGTTCTGCATCGCGCTTCGGGAGCAGAAGGAGGAGATGCACAGGCGGGCGGCAGCGCAGCGCGCGAAGATGGAGGGGCGACAGAGGATCATGGTGGAGGGCAAAGAGAAGATGGAAAAGCACGAGGTATAGTGCAGGCCATGACGTGAGAGTTTCTGATGTTGTGAGGACACGATCTTCGTATTTCACCGTGGTGCCGACGGAACTCAATAGAGATGGCAACGCGAAAGATGGATCGACGCGGACTTGCCAATCGTGTCGAGATGCCGATGCTGGTGCACTCCCAAAGATTATGTCCTACGTGCAGAAGAGCGAACCAGGAAACTGACTAGGTGAGTAACGATGATCCCAAAATCGAAACAGAGGTGCGTATGTGTAGGCAAAGTTGCGCTTTTAGGACTGGAAGTGAGTGCCTGACCAAAGAAGTCGTAGGCACGTATATATGTATATGTTGTATTTACAGAAGCCTTGGCGCGCGTCAGAGCCCCCTGAGCTGTGAAAGACATATCTCAGGCATGAGAGAATATCAGCAATAGACGCAGATCAGTGACTATGAGTTACCGGGACCGTGGACATACAGTCACGTAAACAAAGAAAAGTGAAGAAGCAAAATTCAAAATAAACGTGTTGGGGTCGGCATCCCGGCCCTCGTCGGCAGCCTGAAATGATCATTGGAGCTTGGTCAGCCAACGACTAGCGTCTGAGATGCCGTCAAAGGAACCGGGTGTCGAGATAGCAATGAGCTTGAAAGGGGTGGCCATGGTAGCAGTGCCAAGAGAAGACATGCTTCGGATGGGGGGATCAGGTTCTTGAACCGGTCGATAAGTTGGTGGATATCGTCCTCTTCAAGAGCCGTGTTTGTTGGATGACTGAGGGCTGGAACACTTGCGGGTGAAGGTGAAGCAGAGGATGAGGCAGAAGGTTCTGCCGGTCTGCATTTGAACGCATCAGGCAATGCTGGTGCCATCCAAAACGCCAAAACTTGTAATCGAAAATGCCGTGTGTCGCGTCGTGGTGGCTTCTTCCGGCAATTTGCCGAACGGTGGCACCGCCATCAATGTCGATACCTCTGATCTTGGCAATGTTCCTGACTCGTTGAGAAGTATACGCAATTTGACATGACACGCTGCGATTGCAACTAGTTATGTATGTACAGTACATATTTGGAAACGCGTCTCATCATTGAGACATATTGTGTTTTTTTCTTGACAAATAATAACACAAGAATATTCAAGAGTCAAGAATCAAGATGTATTAATTAGCCTGCCAATCTGTCTCCTTGCAATGTGTCCGTGCAATTCGATTCTGTCTCTGTCGAATGAATTTCTGCACAAGTCAGTGCCGATTGTGTATCTAAGAGCGGCAGAATTTTGGGGCACGATATAAGGGCAACCGGCGAGCCTGACTCAGCAAATTTTCTCCGACCGCCCGCATCCCAGCAGCGACAACCCGGGCCAAGGTCGTTCTTTGCAGTCTGTACAAGAGCTACATTAGAGCTTCGCGTCGCCAAATCGCTGCATAGATAGACGATCAACGCGCTATCATCCGCCGGCTCATGTGTCACTTACTGTGATCCGCGATACAATTGCCATCATGGCTGAGTCGGCGTCAGCTGCAGCGACCGCCGCTACTCCCGAGCCTGGTAAGCGGGCTTGTTTACGTCGTGGTCGGGAATGAATGATGAATGTTGCCGACCGCATTTGTTATGAAGCATGGGAGGCAGTTTCACAAGAGAAAGCCTTCGGGCATGGAAAAGAAGAGAGAGAAGCGAATGAAGAACAAGAAGAAGAGAAACGCAATGATCGATGCAAGACACTAACGTAATCATCATAGACATCAAACAAGAGGACGAAGCTGCTCTACTGGGAGGACTCAACTTCAATTTTTCGCCGGAGCTGGCGTCTTCCAAACGGCCGTTCGACGAGATTGCTGCAACGAGCGAGACGACCGAGCCCAAGCGTGCCAAGAGCGATGTGCAAACACAAGAGGCGTCATTTGAAGATGGTCTGGCGCTTCTGGTGCAGAATGCGTTGTCCAATGTCGGCGAAATGGTAGATCAATTCACAAGTGGGGATGATGTGCTCGAAAAATCTTCGTCAGATCCGATGCAGATCGATACTACAATGCCTCTTCCAGAGCTATCAGCACCACGACCGAAATTTGCGGCGGAGCCTCTCAAGTACGTTCGTCTTGCGAATGTTCATGCGCTCGGAAATCTGGTGAGTCTCCCATGCGCTGAGTGAGTAGTGGAGGAGCTCGTGTCGCGCCAAAAAATACTGATCCAGCACCATTCTCAATTCGAAGGCCTTGTCGATGCTACTGATCTTGGTGCAACCCCCCTTCGAGGACACTATTAGGCTCGTTCGGGGTACAGACTCAGAACACAAGCGCTCCTTCCACCAGTTGAAGATATCGTTTGAGCACGTCCGCCAGCTCTATTCTGCTGAGTCCGTTCTCAGGGCAGACCAGTTGGAGTTCAAAGATGACGAATCGAAGACCTTCGTCGAGCTTGCAAATCTGGCGCAGCTGGGTTCATGGCTGGTCGATGGGTCCCCAAAAGCGCTATCTAGCGCCGACGACAACTTCCTCGCCCTATTTCAATGTCAACTGTCTAATCTCCCACCGGGGATGACGGAGCTGTATCTCAGCATCAAGACACAACGAGCCATTGAATTCCTTATCGAGAAGGAGCCCGAAAAGCCATCGGAACAAGTCATTGGCGAGGTTTTTGTAACACAGCAACTGGAAGATGTGCTGAAAGAGCAACACGGGGGCGGGGAACTTAGTACTGCCGATCAGAGTTTTGTGTCGTCGTTGCAGACGCGGAAAGAGACCCTTGAGGGTGAGGTCAAGGAACAGGCTGAGCCGGCTGCGCTGAGGGAAAAGCACCCTGCGGAGGATCTGTTGCGCAGCTATCTCAGCTATGCCAGAAGTAAACTCAAATCATTCACCTCCTTGGGCGACAAGTTGGGCGTACCCATTGAGATTGAAGATGGCGATCCTGAGCCCGAGCTGGAGCCCGAGTCCCAGCACCTACGCGAACACGAGCACGAACATGAGAATGAGCACGAGCTTCATCCGGCCTTTGAAGCTACAGGCGATGCGGACCTCGACTTGGACGACCTTTCTTCATTCTTCGAAAAGACAGCCTCTGGCCTCGTACAGAATGCTTTGGCTGGATTGACGGACGAGACCGCTGCGGGGGGGAGTTCGGCGGCGGCAGCGCCCGCTGCGGGAGATACGTCGGCTGAAGCTGGCAATACGGAAGACAAATCAGACGGCGCTGCTACAAGCCAAAACAATGGCCCCAAAATCGATCTCATGACGGATTACAAAGAACTTGAAGCTTTGGTTGCCGAAAGCACGTCCAATTACGTCAAAACCACACTTCATGGACTGTCTCCCGTCCCCTACCAGCCTACAGTACCCACGAGTACGGGTAAGTTGATAAGCTCTCTACGTGTGAACCGTGCATGCTGCTTTCTTTCTGTCTTATGCTAACAAATACCTATGTTTTCAGCCGAGAGCATGGCATCACACTTGCCGTATTTGGCCCAGCTACAACATCATCAAGCACAGAACCCCTACTATACATACTCGCACTCTCCTCCTCTTCCTCCCCATCCTACGGAGCACCAGCAAGTGCCAGCCCCTGGCGAGACGCTACCACCCAATCAGACATTTTCCAGCGCGATACTTTACGACAAAGCACGTCAAGCTGCTCTTTCGAAAACATCCGCGCATACTCGGCGAGAGGGCCTTCATTCGACACGTCGGCCCTGGACGCAAGAGGAGGAAAAGGCTCTCATGGCTGGTCTTGACATGGTCAAGGGTCCGCATTGGAGCCAGATACTGACCCTTTTTGGCCAGAATGGCACCATTTCGGATATACTTCGAGATAGAACACAGGTACAGCTGAAGGATAAGGCAAGAAACCTAAAGTTGTTCTTCTTGAAGACCAATTCCGAGATGCCGTACTACCTGCAGGCTGTGACAGGCGAACTCAAGACAAGAGCGCCCACACAAGCAGCCCGCAAGGAGGCCGAGGAGAGGGCACGACTGAACTCGGAGGAGGATCAGGCCAAGTTGCAGGGCATCATGGCCTTAGCAGGCGGCCTGCAGCACCCGCCTCAACGGACATCGACGCCTGGCGCCGCAAAGAGCTCCGCGGCGGCGGGAAGTGCTGGGAATATCGCGCCGAAGCAGGGACACGGAACGTCATCTGTGCAACAAGACGCCTCGAACCGGAACCAGAACAAGGCGGCGAGCCCAAACAAGACGATGTCCCAGAACAAACCGACAGGCCAGAACGGCGGTCATGTGCCCTCCATCCCGAGACCGACGGCCACGCCGGCTTCTCAAATACGACCGGGAGTCCAGACCAATACGCAGCAGCTGTTGCACGCAGTCGCACAAGCACACCAACGCCCTCAGACGCAATTGTCGTCCCAAGTCCCTCGACCGCTTGGCCAGCAGCAGGCACAGCAAGCAAATATGCAGCCATCACGGCCATCTATCCCGCCGCAGTCCGCCCATACAACCACGAATGTACATAACCTCACGCAGCCGACCGCTCCCCCCGCGTTGCAGCAACAATCAACGATGGCAGCGGCGAAGCCCAGCACGCCCAGTGCTTCAGTAATGTCGAGGTTGTCGCCGTCGCCGTATTCGATAGCGCTGCCGCCGCAGGCTCAGCAACAGCCACCTGGGCCTCCTGTACCGGCGGCTGCTCATCAGTTGGGATCTTCGACTTCATCTCTCATTCTGCCGCAGCGGCAGCAACAGCAAGAGCAATTGCAACCGCAACCGCAACATCAAGCACAATCACAACCACAGCAACAGCAACAGCAACAACCGCAACCTCAGCCTCAATCACACTCTCAACCGCAACAGCAACCGCAACAGCAACCGCAACAGCAACCGCAACAGCAACCGCAACAGCAACCGCAACAGCAACCGCAACAGCAACCGCAAC